>JAWPHD010008029.1:0-120504 GCA_037043455.1 Cyrtodaria siliqua | reverse complement strand
CCCAACTGGAATGAACACACCAACACAAACAAGGTTATTTAGCCTCACCTGGAATGTACACACCAACACAAACAAGGTTATATAGCCCAAACTGGAATGTACAACCAACACAAACAACGTTATACAGCCCCAACTGGAATGAAAACACCAAAACAAACAAGGTTATACAGCCCCAACTGGAATGTACACACCAACACAAACAAGGATATATACGCACAACTGGAATGAATACACTAACACAAACAACGTTATATAACCAAACTGGAATGAACACACAAACACAAAAAAGGTTAAACAACCCCAACTGGAATGAACCCATCAACACAAACAAGGTTTTATAGCCCCAACTGGAATGAACACACCAACACAAACAAGGTTATATAGCCCCAACTGGAATGAACACACCAACACAAACAAGGTAATATAGCCCCAACTGGAATGAACACACAAACATAAACAAGGTTATATAGCCTCACATGGAATGTACACCACACCCAACACAAAAAAGGTTATATAGCCCCAACTAGAATGTACAACCAACACAAACAACGTAATACAGCCCAAACTGGAATGAATACACCAACAAAAACAAGGTTATATAGCCCCAACTGTAATGAATACACCAACACAAACAACGTTATATAGCCCACTGAAATGAACACACCAACACAAATAAGGTTATATACCCAGAACTGGAAATGAACACACCAACACAACAAGGTTATATAGCCCCAATTGGAATGTACAACCAACACAAACAACGGTATACAGCCCCAACTGGAATGAACACACCAACACAAACAAGGTTATATAGCCCCAACTGGAATGTACACACCAACACAAACAAGGATATATAGCCCCAACTGGAATGAATACACCAACACAAACAAGGTTATACAACCCAACTGGAATGAACACACCAACACAAACGATGTTAAATAACCCCAGCAGGAATGAAAAACACCATCACAAACAAGGTTTTATAGCCCCAACTGCAATGAACACATCAACAAAAATAAAGTTATATAGCCCCAAGTGGTATGTACACCACAACACAAACAAGGTTATGTATCCCCGACTGGAATGTACACACCAACACAAACAAGGTTATATAGCCCCAACTGGAATTAACATGCCAACACAAACAATGTTATATAGCCCCAAGTGGAATGTTCACACCAACACAAACAAGGTTATATAGCCCTAACTGGAACGTACACACCAACACAAACAAGGATATATAACCCCATCAGGAATGTAGACACCAACACAAACAAGGTTATATAGCCCCAATTGGAATGTACACAACAACAAAAACAAGGTTATATAGCCCCAACTGCAATGTACACACCAACATAAACAAGGTTATATAGCCTCAACTGGAATGAACACACCAACACAAACAAGGTTATATAGCCTCAACTGGAATGAATACACCAACACAAACAACTTTATATAGCCCCAACTGGAAAGTACACACCAACATAAACAAGTTTATATAGCTCCAACTTAAACGTACCCCCAACACCAACAACGTTATATAGCCCCAACTGGAACGTACACACCAACATAAACAAGGTTATATAGCCCCAACTGGAATGTACACACCAACACAAACAAGGTTATATAGCCCCATCTGGAATGAACACACCAACACAAACAAGGTTATATAGCCCCAACTGGAATGAACACACCAACACAAACAAGGTTATTTAGCCTCACCTGGAATGTACACACCAACACAAACAAGGTTATATAGCCCAAACTGGAATGTACAACCAACACAAACAACGTTATACAGCCCCAACTGGAATGAAAACACCAAAACAAACAAGGTTATACAGCCCCAACTGGAATGTACACACCAACACAAACAAGGATATATACGCACAACTGGAATGAATACACTAACACAAACAACGTTATATAACCAAACTGGAATGAACACACAAACACAAAAAAGGTTAAACAACCCCAACTGGAATGAACCCATCAACACAAACAAGGTTTTATAGCCCCAACTGGAATGAACACACCAACACAAACAAGGTTATATAGCCCCAACTGGAATGAACACACCAACACAAACAAGGTAATATAGCCCCAACTGGAATGAACACACAAACATAAACAAGGTTATATAGCCTCACATGGAATGTACACCACACCAACACAAAAAAGGTTATATAGCCCCAACTAGAATGTACAACAACACAAACAACGAATACAGCCAAACTGGAATGAATACCCACTGAATTCAAAAACAAGGTTATATAGCCCCAACTGTAATGAATACACCAACACAAACAACGTTATATAGCCCAACTGAAATGAACACACCAACACAAATAAGGTTATATACCCAGAACTGGAATGAACACCCCAACACAAACAAGGTTATATAGCCCCAATTGGAATGTACAACCAACACAAACAACGGTATACAGCCCCAATTGGAATGAACACACCAACACAAACAAGGTTATATAGCCCCAACTGGAATGTACACACCAACACAAACAAGGATATATAGCCCCAACTGGAATGAATACACCAACACAAACAAGGTTATATAACCCAACTGGAATGAACACACCAACACAAACGATGTTAAATAACCCCAACTGGAATGAACACACCAACACAAACAAGGTTATATAGCCTCAACTGGAATAAACACACCAACACAAACAAGGTTATATAGCCCCAACTGGAATGAACACCCCAACACAAACAAGGTTATATAGCCCCAACTGGAATGAACACACCAACACAAACAAGGTTATATAGCCCCCAACTGGAATGAACACACCAACATAAACAAGGTTATATAGCCTCACCTGGAATATACACACCAACACAAAAAAGGTTATATAGCCCCAATTGGAATGTACAACCAACACAAACAACGTTATACAGCCCCAATTGGAATAATTACACCAACACAAACAAGGTTATATAGCCCCAACTGGAATGTACACACCAACACAAACAAGGTTATATAGCCCCAACTGGAATGAACATGCCAACACAAACAATGTTATATAGTCCCAACTCGAATGAACACACCAACACAAACAAGGTTATATAGCCCCAACTGCAATCAACAGGCAAACACAAACAAGGTTATATTGCCCCCTACTGCAACGAACACACCAGCACAAACAAGGTTATATAGACCCAACTGGAATGTACACCCCAACACAAACCAAACAAGGTTATATAACCCCAAATGGAATGTACACACCAACAAAAACAAGGGTTATATAGCCCCAATTGCAATGTACACACCAACATAAACAAGGTTATATTGCCTCAACTGGAATGACCACACCAACACAAACAAGGATATATAGCCCCAACAGAATGTAGACACCAACACAAACAAGGTTATATAGCCCCAACTGGAATGTACACGCCAACAAAAACAAGATTATATAGCCCCAACTGGAATGAACACCCTGACACAAACAAGGTTATATAGCCCCAAATGGAATGAACACACAAACAAAAACAAGGTTATATAGCCCCAACTGGAATGAAAACACCAACACAAACAAGGTTATATAGCCCCAACTGCAATGAATACACCAACACAAATAAGGGTATAAAGCCCCAACTGGAATGTACACACCAACACAAACAAGGTTATATAGCCCCAACTGGAATGTACACACCAACACAAACAAGGTTATATAGCCCCAACTGGAATGAACACGCCAACACACACAATGTTATTATAGTCCCAACTGGAATGAACACACCAACACAAACAAGGTTATATAGCCCCAACTGGAATGAACACGCAAACACAAACAAGGTTATATTGCCCCAACTGGAATAGACACACCGACACAAACAAGGTTATATAGCCCCAACTGGAATGTACACCCCAACACAAACAAGGTTATATAGCCACAACTGCAATGAACACACCAACAGAAAACAAAGTTATATAGCCCCAACTGGAATGAACACAACAATACAAACAAGGTTATATAGCCCCAAGCTGGAATGAACACACCAACACAAACACGGATATATAGCCCAACTGGAATGAACACACCAACCACAAACAAGGTTATATATCACCAACTGGAATGTACACACAAACACAAACAAGGTTATATAGCCCCAACTGGAATGAACACACCAACATAAACAAGGTTATATAGCCCCAACTGGAATGTACACACCAACATAAACAAGGATATATAGCCCCAACTGGAATGAACACACCTACACAAACAATGTTATATAGCCCCAACTTGAATGAACACACCAATACAAACAACGTTATATACCCCAACTGAAATGAACACACCAACACAAACAAGGTTATATAGCCCGAACAGGAATGAACACACCATCTCAAACAAGGTTATATAGCCCACTGAAATGAACACACCAACACAAACAAGGTTATATAGCCCCAACAGGAATGAACACACCATCTCAAACAAGGTTACATAGCCCCAACTGGAATGAACACTCCATCTCAAACAAGGTTATATAGCTCAAACTAGAATATACACAACAACACAAACAAGGTTTTATAGCCCCAACCGGAATGAACACCCCAACACAAACAAGGTTATATAGCCCCAACTGGAATGTACACACCAACACAAACAAGGTTATATAGCCCCAACTGGAATGAACACACCAACACTATCAACGTTATATAGTCCAAACGGGAATGAACACACCGCCACAAACAACGTTATATAGCCCCAACTGGAATGAACACACTAACACAAACAACGTTATATAGCCCCAACTGGAATAAATACACCAACACAAACAAGGTTATATAGCCCCAACTGGAATGAACACACCAACACATCAAGGTTATATAGCCCCAACTGGAAGGAACACACCAACACAAACAAGGTTATATAGCCCAAACTGGAATGTATACACCAACACAAACAAGGTTATATAGCCCCAACTGGAATGTACTCATCAATACAAACAAGGTTATATAGCCCCAATTGGAACGTACACCCAAACACAATCAAGGTTATATAGCCCCAACTGAAATGAACGCACCAACACAAACAAGGTTATATAGCCCCAACTGGAATGGACACACCAACACAAACAAGGTTATAAAGCCCCAACTGGAATGAACACTCCAACACAAACAAGGTTATATAGCCCCAACTGGAATGAACACACCAGCACAAACAAGGTTATATAGCCCCAACTGGAATGAACACACCAACATAAACAAGGTTATAGAGCCTCACCTGGAATGTACAACACCGACACAAAAAAGGTTATATATCCAAAACTGGAATGTACAACCAAGACAAACAACGTTATACACACCCTGCTGGAATGAACACACCATCAAAAACAAGGTTATATAGCCCCAACTGGAATTACACACCAACATAAACAGAGATATATAGCCCCAACTGGAATGAACACACCAACACAAACAATGTTATATAGCCCCAACTGGAATGTACACACCAATACAAACAACGTTATATATACTGAAATGACACACACCAACACAAACAAGGTTATATTGCCCGAACTGGAATGAACACCCCAACACAAACAAGGTTATATAGCCCCAACTGGAATGAACACACCAACAAAAACAACGTTATATAGCCCCAACTGGAATAAGTACACCAACACAAACAAGGTTATATAGCCCCACCTGGAATGAAAACACCAACACAGACAAGGTTATATAGCGCCAAATGGAATGAATACACCAGCATAAACAAGGTTATATAGCCCCAACAGGAATGAACACACCATCTCAAACAAGGTTACATAGACCCAACTGGAATGAACACTAACACAAACAACGTTATATAGCCCAACTGAAATGAACACATAACACAAAAAAGGTTATATAGCCCCAAAAGGAATGAACACACCAACACAAACAAGGTTTTAAAGCCCAACTGGAATGAACACCCCAACACAAACAAGGTTATATAGACCCAACTGGAATGTACACACCAACACAAACAAGGTTATATAGCCGCAACAGTAATGAACACACCATCCCAAACAAGGTTATATAGCCCCACCTGAATGAACACACCATCACAAACAAGGTTATATAGCCCCAACTGGAATGAACACACGAACACAAACACGGTTATATTGACCCAACTGGAATGAACACCCCAACATAAACAAGGTTATATAGCCCCAAATGGTATGAACACACCATCACAAACAAGGTTATATAGCCCCAACTGGAATGAACACAGCAACACAAAAAAAGTTATATAGCTCAAACTAGAATGAACACACCAACACAAACAAGGTTTTATATCTCGAACTGGAAGAACACACCAACCCAAACAAGGTTATATAGCCCCAACTGGAATGAACATACCAATACAAACAAGGTTATATAGCCTCACTTGGAATGAATACACCAACACAAACAACGTTATATAGCCTCAACTGAAATGAACACACCAACACAAAAAACGTTATATAGCCCCAACTGGAAAGTACACACCAACACTATCAACGTTATATAGACCCAACTGGAACGTTCACACCAACACAAACAAAGTTATATAACCCCAACTGGAATGTACACACCAACACAAACAAGGTTATATAGCCCCAACTTGAATGAACACACCAACACTATCAACGTTATATAGTCCAAACTGGAATGAACACACCAACACAAACAAGGTTTTATAGCCCCAACTGGAATGAACACCCCAACACAAACAAGGTTATATAGCCACAACTGGAATGAACACACCAACATAAACAAGGTTATAGAGCCTCACCTGGAATGTACACACCAACACAAAAAAGGTTATATAGCCCCAACTGGAATGTACAACCGACACAAACAACGTTATACAGCCCCAACTGGAATGAACACACCAACACAAACAAGGTTATATAGCCCCAACTGGAATGTACACACCTACATAAACAAGGATATATAGCCCCAACTGGAATGAACACACCAACACAAACAATGTTATATAGCCCCAACTGGAATGTACACACCAATACAAACAAAGTTATATAGCCCCAACTGGAATGAACACAGCAACACAAACAAGGTTATATAGCCCGAACTGGAATGAACATCCCAACACAAACAAAGTTATATAGCCCCAACTGGAATGAACACACCAACAAAAACAAGGTTATATAGCCCCAACTGTAATGAACACACCAACACAAACAACGTTATATAGCCCAACTGTAATGAACACACCAACACAAACAACGTTATATAGCCCAACTGTAATGAACACACCAACACAAAAAAGGTTATATAGCCCCAACTGGAATGAACACACCAACACAAACAACGTTATATAGCCGAACTGAAATGAACACATAACACAAAAAAGGTTACATAGCCCCAACAGGAATGAACACTCCATCTCAAACAAGATTATATAGCTCAAACTAGAATGAACACACCAACACAAACAAGGTTTTATCGCCCCAACTGGAATGAACACCCCAACACAAACAAGGTTATATAGCCCCAACTTGAATGTACACACCAACACAAACAAGGTTATATAGCCCCAACAGTAATGAACACACCATCCCAAACAAGATTATATAGCCCCAACTGGAATGAACACGCCATCACAAACAATATTATATAGCCCCAACTGGAATGAACACACCAACACAAACAAGGTCATATTGACCCAACTGGAATGAACACCCCAACATAAACAAGGTTATATAGCCCCATCTGGAATGAACACACCATCACAAACAAGGTCATATAGCCCCAACTGGAATGAACACACGAACACAAACAAGGTTATATTGACCCAACTGGAATTAACATCCCAACATAAACAAGGTTATATAGCCCCAACTGGAATGAACACACCATCACAAACAAGGTTATATAGCCCCAACTGGAATGAACACAGCAACACAAAAAAAGTTATATAGCTCAAACTAGAATGAACACACCAACACAAACAAGGTTTTATATCTCGAACTGGAAAGAACACACCAACCCAAACAAGGTTATATAGCCCCAACTGGAATGAACACACCAATACAAACAAGGTTATATAGCCTCAATTGGAATGAATACACCAACACAAACAACGTTATATAGCCTCAACTGAAATGAACACACCAACACAAAAAACGTTATATAGCCCCAACTGGAAAGTACACACCAACATAAACAAGATTATATAGCCCCAACTTAAACGTACACCCCAACACAAACAACGTTATATAGCCCCAACTGGAACGTTCACACCAACACAAACAAAGTTATATAACCCCAACTGGAATGTACACACCAACACAAACAAGGTTATATAGCCCCAACTGGAATGAACACACCAACACTATCAACGTTATATAGTCCAAACTGGAATGAACACACCAACACAAACAAGGTTTTATAGCCCCAACTGGAATGAATACCCCAACACAAACAAGGTTATATAGCCCCAACTGGAATGAACACACCAACATAAACAAGGTTATAGAGCCTCACCTGGAATGTACACACCAACGCAAAAAAGGTTATATAGCCCCAACTGGAATGTACAACCGACACAAACAACGTTATACAGCCCCAACTGGAATGAACACACCAACACAAACAAGGTTATATAGCCCCAACTGGAAAGTACATACCTACATAAACAAGGATATATAGCCCCAACTGGAATGAACACACCAACACAAACAATGTTATATAGCCCCAACTGGAATGTACACACCAATACAAACAAAGTTATATAGCCCCAACTGGAATGAACACAGCAACACAAACAAGGTTTTATAGCCCGAACTGGAATGAACATCCCAACACAAACAAAGTTATATAGCCCCAACTGGAATGAACACACCAACAAAAACAAGGTTATATAGCCCCAACTGTAATGAACACACCAACACAAACAACGTTATATAGCCTAACTGTAATGAACACACCAACACAAACAACGTTATATAGCCCAACTGTAATGAACACACCAACACAAAAAAGGTTATATAGCCCCAACTGGAATGAACACACCAACACAAACAACGTTATATAGCCGAACTGAAATGAACACATAACACAAAAAAGGTTACATAGCCCCAACAGGAATGAACACTCCATCTCAAACAAGATTATATAGCTCAAACTAGAATGAACACACCAACACAAACAAGGTTTTATCGCCCCAACTGGAATGAACACCCCAACACAAACAAGGTTATATAGCCCCAACTTGAATGTACACACCAACACAAACAAGGTTATATAGCCCCAACAGTAATGAACACACCATCCCAAACAAGATTATATAGCCCCAACTGGAATGAACACGCCATCACAAACAATATTATATAGCCCCAACTGGAATGAACACACCAACACAAACAAGGTTATATTGACCCAACTGGAATGAACACCCCAACATAAACAAGGTTATATAGCCCCATCTGGAATGAACACACCATCACAAACAAGGTCATATAGCCCCAACTGGAATGAACAAACGAACACAAACAAGGTTATATTGACCCAACTGGAATGAACACCCCAACATAAACAAGGTTATATAGCCCCAACTGGAATGAACACACCATCACAAACAAGGTTATATAGCCCCAACTGGAATGAACACAGCAACACAAAAAAAGTTATATAGCTCAAACTAGAATGAACCCACCAACACAAACAAGGTTTTATATCTCGAACTGGAAAGAACACACCAACCCAAACAAGGTTATATAGCCCCAACTGGAATGAACACACCAATACAAACAAGGTTATATAGCCTCAATTGGAATGAATACACCAACACAAACAACGTTATATAGCCTCAACTGAAATGAACACACCAACACAAAAAACGTTATATAGCCCCAACTGGAAAGTACACACCAACATAAACAAGTTTATATAGCCCCAACTTAAACGTACACCCCAACATAAACAACGTTATATAGCCCCAACTGGAACGTTCACACCAACACAAACAAAGTTATATAACCCCAACTGGAATGTACACACCAACACAAACAAGGTTATATAGCCCCAACTGGAATGAACACACCAACACTATCAACGTTATATAGTCCAAACTGGAATGAACACACCAACACAAACAAGGTTTTATAGCCCCAACTGGAATGAACACCCCAACACAAACAAGGTTATATAGCCCCAACTGGAATGAACACACCAACATGAACAAGGTTATAGAGCCTCACCTGGAATGTACACTCCAACACAAAAAAGGTTATATAGCCCCAACTGGAATGTACAACCGACACAAACAACGTTATACAGCCCCAACTGGAATGAACACACCAACACAAACAAGGTTATATAGCCCCAACTGGAAAGTACACACCTACATAAACAAGGATATATAGCCCCAACTGGAATGAACACACCAACACAAAAAATGTTATATAGCCCCAACTGGAATGTACACACCAATACAAACAAAGTTATATAGCCCCAACTGGAATGAACACAGCAACACAAACAAGGCTATATAGCCCGAACTGGAATGAACATCCCAACACAAACAAAGTTATATAGCCCCAACTGGAATGAACACACCAACAAAAACAAGGTTATATAGCCCCAACTGTAATGAACACACCAACACAAACAACGTTATATAGCCTAACTGTAATGAACAGACCAACACAAACAACGTTATATAACCCAACTGTAATGAACACACCAACACAAAAAAGGTTATATAGCCCCAACTGGAATGAACACACCAACACAAACAACGTTATATAGCCCAACTGAAATGAACACATAACACAAAAAAGGTTACATAGCCCCAACAGGAATGAACACTCCATCTCAAACAAGATTATATAGCTCAAACTAGAATGAACACACCAACACAAACAAGGTTTTATCGCCCCAACTGGAATGAACACCCCAACACAAACAAGGTTATATAGCCCCAACTTGAATGTACACACCAACACAAACAAGGTTATATAGCCCCAACAGTAATGAACACACCATCCCAAACAAGATTATATAGCCCCAACTGGAATGAACACGCCATCACAAATAATATTATATAGCCCCAACTGGAATGAACACACCAACACAAACAAGGTTATATTGACCCAATTGGAATGAACACCCCAACATAAACAAGGTTATATAGCCCCATCTGGAATGAACACACCATCACAAACAAGGTCATATAGCCCCAACTGGAATGAACACACCAACACAAAAAAGGTTATATAGCTCAAACTAGAATGAACACACCAACACAAACAAGGTTTTATATCTCCAACTGGATAGAACACACAAACCCAAACAAGGTTATATAGCCCCAACTGGAATGAACACCCCAACATAAACAAGGTTATATAGCGACAAATGTAATGAACACCCCAACATAAACAAAGTTATATAGCCCCACCAGGTATGAACACACCAACACAAAAAAAATTATATAGCCCAACTGGAATGAACACACCAACACAAACAAGGTTAAATAACCCCAACTGGAATGAACACACCAACACAAACAAGGTTATATAGCCCCAACTGGAATCAACACACCAACACAAACAAGGTTATATAGGCCCAACTGGAATGAACACAACAACACACACAAGGTTAAATAACCCCAACTGGAATGAACACACCAACACAAACAAGGTTATATAGCCCCAACTGGAATAAACACACCAATACAAACAAGGTTACATAGCCCCAACTGGAATGAACACATCAACACAAACACGGTTATATAGCACCAACTGGAATGAACACACCAACTCAAACAAGGTTATATAGCCCCAACTGGAATAAACACCAACACAAACAAGGTTATATAGCCCCAACTGGAATGAACACACCACCACAAACAATGTTACATTGCCCCAACTGGAATGAACACACCAACACAAACAACGTTATATAGCCCCAACTGGAATTAACACCCCAACATCAACAAGGTTATATAGCCCCAACTAGAGTGAACACACCGCCACAAACAAGGTTATATAGTCCCAATTTGAATGTACATACCAACAAAAAAATGGTTATATAGGCACAACTGAATGTACACACCATCACAGGCAAGGTTATACAGTCCCAGCTGGAATGAACACACCAACACAACAGACAAGGTTATATAGCCCAACTGGAATGAACACACCGCCACAAACAAGGTTATATAGCCCCAACTTGAATGTACACACCAACACAAACAAGGTTATATAGCCCCAACAGTAATGAACACACCATCCCAAACAAGGTTATATAGCCCCAACTGGAATGAACACAGCGACACAAACACGGTTATATTGCCCCAACTGGAATGAACACATCAACGCAAACAAGTTTATATAGCCCCAACTGGAATGAACACACCGACACAAACAAGGTTATATTGCCCCAACTGGAATGAACACACCAACACAAACAAGGTTATATTGCCCCAACTGGAATGAACACACCAACACAAACAAGGTTTTATATCTCCAACTGGAAAGAACACACAAACCCAAACAAGGTTATATAGCCCCAACTGGAATGAACACCCCAACATAAACACGGTTATATAGCCCCAACTGGAATGAACACACCGCCACAAACAAGGTTATATAGTCCCAACTTGAATGTACATACCAACACAAAAAAGTTTATATAGGCACAACTGGAATGTACACACCAACACAAGCAAGGTTATATAGTCCCAGCTGGAATGAACACACCAATACAACAAACAAGGTTATATAGCCCAACTGGGATGTACACACCAACACAAATAAGGTTATATAGCCCCTACTGGAATGTACACACCAACACAAACAAGGTTATATAGCCCCAGCTGGAATGAATACACCACCACAAACAAGGTTATATAACCCAACTGGAATGAACACACCAACACAAACAAGGTTATATAGCCCCAACTGGAATGAACACACCAACACAAACAAGGTTACATTGCCCAAACTGGAATGAACACACCAACACAAACAACGTTATATAGCCCCAACTGGAATTAACACCCCAACATCAACAAGGTTATATAGCCCCAACTAGAGTGAACACACCGCCACAAACAAGGTTATATAGTCCCAACTTGAATGTACATACCAACACAAAAAAGGTTATATAGGCACAACTGAATGTACACACCAACACAAGCAATGGTATATAGTCCCAGCTGGAATGAACACACCAACACAACAGACAAGGTTATATAGCCCAACTGGGATGTACACACCAACACAAATAAGGTTATATAGCCCCTACTGGAATGTACACAACAACACAAACAAGGTTATATAGCCCCAACTGGAATGAATACACCAACACAAACAAGGTTATATAACCCAACTGGAATAAACACACCAACACAAACAAGGTTATATAGCCCCAACTGGAAAGAACACACCAACACAAACAAGGTTATATAGCCCCAACTGGAATGAACACCCCAACACAAACAAGGTTGTATAGCCCCAACTGGAATGAACACACCAACACAAACAAGGTTATATAACCCAACTGGAATGAACACACCGCCACAAACAAGGTTATATAGCCCCAACTTGAATGTACACACCAACACAAACAAGGTTATATAGCCCCAACAGTAATGAACACACCATCCCAAACAAGGTTACATAGCCCCAACTGGAATGAACACGCCATCACAAACAAGGTTATATAGCCCCAACTGGAATGAACACACCAACACAAACAAGGTTATACTGACCCAACTGGAATGAACACCCCAACATAAACAAGGTTATATAGCCCCATCTGGAATGAACACACCATCACAAACAAGGTTATATAGCCCCAACTGGAATGAACACACCAACACAAAAGAGGTTATATAGCTCAAACTAGAATGAACACACCAACACAAACAAGGTTTTATATCTCCAACTGGAAAGAACACACAAACCCAAACAAGGTTATATAGCCCCAACTGGAATGAACACCCCAACATAAACAAGGTTATATAGCCCCAACTGGAATGAACACACCGACACAAACAAGGTTATATTGCCCCAACTGGAATGAACACATCAACGCAAACAAGTTTATATAGCGACAAATGTAATGAACACCCCAACATAAACAAGGTTATATAGCCCCAACAGGTATGAACACACCAACACAAAAAATGTTATATAGCCCAACTGGAATGAACACACCAACACATACAAGGTTAAATAACCCCATCTGGAATGAACACACCAACACAAACAAGGTTATATAGCCCCAACTGGAATGAACACACCAATACAAACAAGGTTACATAGCCCCAACTGGAATGAACACAACAACACTAACACGGTTATATAGCCCCAACTGGAATGAACACACCAACTCAAACAAGGTTATATAGCCCCAACTGGAATGAACACACCAACACAAACAAGGTTATATAGCCCCAACTGGAATGGACACACCAACACAAACAAGGTTTCATTGCCCCAACTGGAATGAACACACCAACACAAACGACGTTATATAGCCCCAACTGGAATTAACACCCCAACATAAACAAGGTTATATAGCCCCAACTAGAGTGAACACACCGCCACAAACAAGGTTATATAGTCCCAACTTGAATGTACATACCAACACAAAAAAGGTTATATAGGCACAACTGGAATGTACACACCAACACAAGCAATGTTATATAGTCCCAGCTGGAATGAACACACCAATACAACAAACAAGGTTATATAGCCCAACTGGGATGTACACAACAACACAAATAAGGTTATATAGCCCCTACTGGAATGTACACACCAACACAAACAAGGTTATATAGCCTCAGCTGGAATGAATACACCAACACAAACAAGGTTATATAACCCAACTGGAATGAACACACCAACACAAACAAGGTTATATAGCCCCAACTGGAATGAACACACCAACACAAACAAGGTTATATAGCCCCAACTGGAATGAACACCCCAACACAAACAAGGCTATATAGCCCCAACTGGAATGAACACACCAACACAAACAAGGTTATATAACCCAACTGGAATGAACACACCGCCACAAACAAGGTTATTTAGCCCCAACTGGAATGTACACACCAACAAGGTTATATATCCCCAACTGGAATGAACACACCAACACAAACAAGGTTATATAGACCAACTGTAATGAACACACCAACACAAATAAGGTTATATAGCCCCAACTGGAATAAACACACCAACACAAACAACGTTATATAGCCTCAACTGGAATGAACACGCCAACACAAACAACGTTATATAGCCCCAACTGGAATAAACACACCAACAAATAACGTTATATAGATCCAACTGGAATGTACACACCAACACAAACAAGGTTATATAGCCTCAACTGGAATGAACACACCAACATAAACAAGGTTATATAGCCCCAACTGGAATGAACACACCAACACAGACAAGGTTATATAGCCCCAAGTGGAATGTACCTTCCAGGACCACCCGCCAGTTACATCGAGATTAGAATATGCAGAACTGGCCTAATAGGACTCACATGCAGAACGGGACTACTAGGACTCACATGCAGAACGGGTCTTAGGACGTTCTCTTATGCATAACTGCATAATTGCTCCTTGTTATCTGCCATCTCTTATGTAGCACATGCAACAATACAGGAATGACAACGAAAATCGTTCTAGATGAGCATGAAATTGTTTCGTTTTGAGTGTAGGTGGGTGTGTGGGGCGTGTGGAGAGTGGGTGGGGGTGAGGAGATTATCCCTCTGTATGTATAGGCAGTTGCCCTATTCTTGCCCAGGAACAACTTGAACAAAGGGAAAACCTTACAAGGTACCATGTATTATTTCTATCAACATTACTGAACAAGTTTCATTAATAATATCAACTAGAAAATGTGTCCATAGGACAGGGATGCCCCACTTAAACGCTGTCGGTCTCATTCAATTTAATAAATTGCATAAGTATGTCAAGGTCATTCTTACTGACTTGTAAGTATTAACATACAGATGGTGTGTGAAAAGTTTGGAAGTTTCATAGCTGTTATTTTATCTGAAATCAATTAAATTAATGGAGAACTAAAATAGGTAAAGGTCATTCAGATTGATCAACTTATGGTTTGATCATGTTGCTGTTGTGCATGATGTGTTCAGTTATTGTGTGATACATGGACTAAATGAACATAGTAGGTCAAAGTCATTCATACTGACCTCCTACGGTATGCATTTTTGAAAGTATTATGGATTTTGGAGCTGTTGGTCAAATACTTGAATGTGAAACTTTAATGTAAATTAATGAAGTGCAAACAGATGTAACTGTACTCTACTTTTGGTAGGAGTATACTGCTTCCCATCTGGATCACCGATGTCTCCCAGGGCGTAGCACAGCCTGATATCCGGGTATTGGTGACGTTTACCAGGGTGATACTGACTGCTCTCTGGGTGGTGCCATGTTCCTCTGAGGGTTCTTTATCGCTATGATTGACTCAACTAAAGCATCATCTAATCCCATCAGTCCGTTTGGGAAAACTTCATCTACAGCAAGAGAAAGAACATCTTTGTTTGCGCCAGTGCCTGCCTTAGGAGCCTTGTCAAGAATATTTTCAAGGACTCCTCCTGTGTAAACAAATGCATGTCTCCATCCTGAATAGCGTAGGGGTTCGGATAAACAACAAGATAATGTGTTGAATATTGAATGTTCCTTCTTCAACCATCTTTATATGGCGTTGGTATTTATGCACATTATTCTGGTTCCAACACCGTAAAAGGCACATCCGGCAGTAGTAGGGCACCTGGTCCAGGGACAGGTGAAAATTAAGGATGTGTTCCTCCACCTTCCCCTTCCAGTCTATCAGTTTCCTGCCCTGGACAAGACATCTCTGGCATTGGTAGGCTCTTCCCCTGTGGCGTGCGATCTCGACTAGGTTTGATGGATCCATACTTGAAAAGGGAAAACATGTTTTAGGATTCAACTTGATGCTCAAACTGTAATGAAATAATAAATTAGTTTAAGCGATGTCACTGATAAGTTTCGTAATTATGTCGGAACCCCCGCCCTCCTGTGTAATCAAATGTAATTTTCCTGTGCCTTTATACACTTATTTCATGTTGACCTCTTTTCCACTGTACTTCTCGTCCTGTCAAATGCTGTTCAACTTGCCCGGACCTTTTGGTACTCTTTCTATGTGTCAAATGATGTCCAACTATCCATGTTCTGTGGTACTCTTCTATTTGTCTATCTTACCCATACTCTATGGTATTCTCCTATTCGTCTATCACTGTCGAACTGTCCATACTCCATGGGTACTATTCTATTCGTCTATCGCTGACACTCACCCTTTACTTTATGGTACTCTTCTATTCGTCTATTGCTGTCCATCTACCCTCACTCTATGGTACTCTTCTATTCGTCTATCACTGGCCAACTCTCAGTACTCTTCTTCTTTTCGTCTACCAATGTCCAACTCTCCGTGCTCTATGGAACTCTTCTATTCGTCTATCACTGTCCCACTCTCCGTACTCTATGGTACTCTTCTTCTTTTCGTCTACCACTGTCCAATTCTCCGTACTCTATGGTACTCTTCTATTCATCTATCACTGTCCCACTCTCCGTACTATGTGTTACTATTCTTCTTTTCATCTACCACTGTCCATCTCTCCGTACTCTATGGTACTCTTCTATTCATCTATCAATGTCCAACTCTTCGTACTCTATGGTGCTCTTCTTCTTTTCGTCTACCACTGTCCAACACTCCGTACTCTATAGTACTATTCTTCTTTTCGTCTACCACTGTCCATCTGCATGTACTCTAACAACTCTAACACCAACTTATTATGGTGAGTATTAATACAAATTTAACAGGATATACAGTATAGGAAAACAAAAAAATAACACAAATAAAAAAATTCAACTACACACACACAAACACACACATTAAAATATACAAGTAATAGCAGTTCATTATTTTCCTCTCTCTGTCCCTGGCCTCCTATTTAATGGTGAATTACTGTCCCCCCATCGTTAATCGGACTTTCTTTCTTCCAGCATTTATCCAACTCAGAGGTTTATCTTCTTCATATGGCTTGAGCTTGTTATGATGGACCATTCTCTCTTTGCCTTGTCTGTCCAATTGAAGCAGAAAGATTATATCCGATATCTTTTGCACTATGAGGAATGGACCATCATACAGCTTTTCTAGATTTGGAGAGATTTCAACCTGTCTACTCTCATGGAGGCACCAAACAATATCGCCTACTTCATACTTGTTAAGTGCAACTTTAACGACGTATAGCTCTTTGCTCCTTTTTGCTGAATCAGGGACTTTCTGGCAACTTCATGGGCGTGCTGCATACGTGATTTCAGTATGTCAACATAGCCGCCATAGGATATGATTTCCTGACCATGGCAGGTTGTTGTGCTACCTAACACTAGCTCTGAGGGAATGCGTACCTCTCGTACCATAGTCAACACATTTGGAGTCAACTTGGTCGACTCATTAGGTGTGGCTCTGTATGCGCTAGCCAAGCAACCCAAGTTTAAATCCCAATTTGATTGCTCTCCAAACAGATAGGCCTTTATCATGCGTAGCAGGGTGCGGTTAAACCTTTCAGATTGTACTTGCGTCGAGGATTCCTGGCACAAGTTCATATTTTCCGAATCTCTAACAATCTGCAAAGTTCGCGGAATACATGACTTTTAAATGTGCTTCCACGATCACTATGGAAAAAAGAGGGCATCCCCATCTAGCGATAAATTCATTCCTTATCTTGGATGCACATACTTCGGCTGTTTGATCCGATACTGCAAGTATCTCGACATATTTGGAAAAATGGTCTGTAAGTAAAAGGATATGCCTATTTTCACGTAGGGTCAGAGGTAAAGGACCCAGGTAGTCCATTGCGACAACATTCAATGGTGCTCCCACACTCAGAGTTTCCATTGGGGCTCAAGGTATCTTCATCGGTTTCTTATCAGCAGCACACGTGTCATATTTTCTGATGTGCAGAGCTATATCATCTTTCAGGGCATAACAATAAAACGTTGTATGGTTTTCTCTTTGGGTTTCTTGCACCCAGGCGACCTGAAAGGACGGAGTTGTGCATCTGGAATAATACAGAATCCTTCAAACTGGTTGGAATGACAAATTGGATATGCTCACCAGTGTCATTCTGTCGTTTGAATGTCTTCAATAGAAGGTCATTTCTGACTTCCAGGGCATCCCATAGAATCCAGTAATGCCGCGAAACTGGACTCTAGTTTGGCGGCTCGGTCTGATATTGACTTCTTTAGCCTTTAGGATAGGTCCTATTGAGGGATCACTTTCTTGGCGCTGCCGAAGATCTGCCATAGAAAGACCTCCTGCCCTAGCCCAGCTGAAACTTTCTCTTCTTGGATATTATCTATCTTCCCGGGTTGAGGGTCCTGGTTGGGGAGCTGGATCTACGCTTTTCGGGTCGGCATTCTTCTTGCGGGGTTGATGATGGTCCTGGAAACTTAACATGATCATAAAGCCCTTTCAGAATCATGTCTTCAGCTCTTTTCAGCACTTTTTACATGGGCCACATTTCAGTGGTTCAGTGGTGTCCCCTTCAGAACAGTCTTGGGGATTTTGGCAGCGGGACAATGCATCAAAGAGATCTCGATCCACCTGGCTGTTTTGCATTGCGGCTCCTTTAAGCTGAATAGCCAGACTAGGGCCTGGTGGTCACTTCTCACTAAACAATTTGTGACGAGTAAGTACTGTCTGAAATACTCTATGCAGACACGTACCGCTAACAATCCCTCTCTGTAATACAATAGTTGCGCTCAGCCTTGTTGAGGGCTCTACTAGCGTAGGCTATTACACATTCCTGGCCACTCTGTATACCAATACCCAGGTCGGAAGCATCTGTGTCTAAAATAATTCACCACCATTGTTCTGAGGGTAACCCATATTGTCTGAACTTACAAGAGCTTTCTTGAGTCGCGTAAATGAATCTTCACATGCCTCTTTCCAAGGGAAGTCATTCCCCTTTTTAGTTAGTTCCACCATAGGTCTTATTGGTGTTGCGAAGTCTTTCACAAACCGACGGTAATATGACCCCATTGCCACAAACTGTTTGATCTGCTTTGGCGTCTTAGGTGTGGGCCATTCCATAATCTTGGAAATATTGGTTGGATTTGGTCTAACTAAAGCACTAGAGACTACGTATCCAAGGAACGTTACTTCCTTTTGAAGCATTTTGCATTTATCGGGTCTAAGTTTAAGTCCCGCAGCTTGCATTCTGATTAAGACTTGCTCGTTCTATGTGGTCTTTAAAGCTGGCTCTGAATACTATAATGTCAACAATGTAGACGAAACATGTTTCCCACTGTAGACCCTGTAAAGCCAGTTACATGGTCCTTTGGAAGGTGCTGGCTGCGTGCGTTATTAAGTCCAAAAGGCATTCTTGTCATCGCATAATGGTCATTTTTACAAAAGAAAGCACTTTTTAAGAGGAAATTGGAAGTTACCGCTAGTTAAATCGAAAGTGCTGAAAAGGCTTGAACTGGACTCTGCATCTAAACAATCCAGGATTCGCGCAACGGAAATCCATCTGGCTTGACGAGTGCATTGACACGCCTGTAATCTACACATGGACGAACTGCTCCCGACATTTTGCGTACAAGAACAACAGGTGATGCCCATGGAGAAGTACTTTTACGTGTTACCCCTTTAGCTAAAAGGTCTTCCATAGCTTTCTTTTCTTCCTCTGCATAAGCTAATGGGACCCTTCTAGATGTCTGCTTGATTGGAGCTGCCTCTCCAGGGCTTATAGAATGCTCAACTAGATGATCCCATTCTCCCTTAGAAAAGGTGTTTTGATACTTTATCAACAATTGCGCCAATGCCTGTGCTTCTGGTGGTTGTTGCCTTTTGATGACCTTTTCTTCAAATGCTCAGGTATAACCGGGGCATCAGTTTTCTTGACTGTTACAGGTGCTGCTAACCCCTTTTGACCTTGTGCCATTCCGAGTTGCACTCGCCGAACAGAGAAATTGTTATTGTCTTCATTGCTGTGTTCTTGTTGAGATAAGACCTGGTATTGACCTAACCCAGCTCAGCATGTCCTATCACAGGTCCTGTATTAATGATATTGCTGTTGTAAAAGGGTTGAGTATTCTGACTTTGTTTGTCACGCAGTTGTTTATATCTATCAGGGTGGATGTCATCTGCAAAGGGTATGTTTCTTTAAAGTTTTCGGCTGGTCCAATGATGAACTCTGACCTTCCTGAGATATCATCGGACTCTTCCTGTTCTACAGATACATCTATAACCGCTTCACTCTGGCCCGGTATTATGAAATGGTCAGCCGCATTAATTTTGCGCACCTTATCTTGTAGACCTACCTGTATACATGGTATCTCAACTCCATTCAAAACTATGACTCTTCTGCTTAAGAGTAAGTCAGCCGGACCACCCTCACTATTTTGTAAAATGTCTAGACCTAGTAGACATTCGTCCTTTATGTCTGCAACGATATTTTCTTTTTACAGGTTAGCTATATATGTTTCTATACATAGCACGAACGGACTAATAAGTTTGTAAGGAAAATAAGGCAACGAAATGAGAGCTAAACTATTTTTCTTTTTCAAAAGACGAGCATGTCGCAGACGTTCATAATTTAAGTATTTATTGGCAGTTAATTCATAAGTGTTATACATGTATAAAACAGTGACCATTTTGTAGTTGAATCACGGAGTGATTTTGTACTGGCTTAATCAAACTCGCATATCCATCACGTAGGCAGCCATTTTGCCCGTTTCCACTGTCAATGAAATTGACAGTACTTAGCAACGGCTAACAAACTGGTATACCAATTCTCTCTTTTCTGAGCATTAAAGTTGGCGCGCTTTAACGTATTTTTTATCAAACTTCTATAGTATGTTCTGTTTATGGTGGATGTCAAAACATCAGTTTCACTCAGCAAAAAGCATTCTTTAACCTCCAGCCAGTGAGAGATGACGGTAACTGTCACATCAAACACATGTTGGAACTCGGAGGAGTTTATACGTTGTGGCTTTTTCATAAAAACATTGCCTAAACAAACTACCAAGTAATCGCAAGACATCGTGTTGAATGAAACTACCGATGGAAATATTCGAACATAAGAGATAAGTAACCTACTTTATACACGTGCGTTTCTATATTTAGAAAACAAAATGGTGCCCGTTTGTGTACAGTTAAACCGTCCCGAATACTACTTAGATGGATAAATTATGTCTCGTCTGCTCTAGATGGATAAATGGACCATTCTGTGGGACCAATTTATTTGACGTAAAAATTCAATTCAACTTAAAGTAAAATAGTACCATACGTTTTTGAATATAATGGGCACAATTTCTGCCATGATATAAGTATTCCTTCTGATATTATGTTTATATCAGTAGTGTTGAATTACTGCCATGTATATGGTTGAAATTGCTCATGCCTAAAATATGCATTTGATTTTTCACTTGACCATACCCCATCCATTTTATTTTAAAGATGGCGGACAAATAGTCCTTAATGGGCAATATAAGTAAAACACAAAGATGGTTCGGAGCAACAAGAAAATAACCTTTCAGCATTTAGGTATAGACGTCACCTTAGTGTCCACACTCTGTCCAGTCATCGCACAATCAAACAGGAAATAATAGTGGCGAACTGTAAATTGGTAAACCGCTAAACATGCAGTGGTTTGCAAAATGAAAAGGGTCATAACCTATTTTAATAAAATATAAAGCAAGTTTATTAAAGGATGTATGATAGTGATTATTACGACCAAGGATCTTACGAAGTTTGTAAATCACGCCATCATAGAAGTCTGGTTGTGATCGTTAGTACAACTACTGGTTGGGACATGACATATCCTTACTGGTGGGGACATGATACGAGGTTACCGACTAAAGATTTAAAACAGGAGTTGTAGATCTAAACATTTAAAGTTTTCTATTTATCCAGGAAGTTTTACAAAATTGTTCACAACTACAAATTGTTCACGATTTTTTATGTCAATATTATGTAGATTTCATGGAAAATATTAATTGGTTCTTTAGTACTGTTATTGGTCAGGACATGGCACGAGGTTGCCAAATGATTTAAATGAGTAGTAATGCTGTGTTATTATGTGGAATCAGAGCTCTGTATGACTAGTAAAGTCTATTAAAGTGCAAAAAGAAAAGTTTACTCCCGTACAAAACTGAAAATAATTATGCAGGAGCATTTATTCCACAACGGGTCTTGTCTAGTGAACGACAACGGGTCTTGTCTAGTGAACGACATGTGTTTGGCACACTTCTGTCCGAGACGCATCCGTTTCAATTTTCATCCCAGGTGAAATGTATATGTTCAGTAGTATGTTTTTCTATTAATCGAAATGGCTTTTAAGCAGTTTCTGAGAAAAGTATATATATATATTTATTAAAATATCCCTTTTTGTTGTCTCTATATAAAATCATGAAACCTTGTGGTGTGGTTCTCATTTATCCATGACGTTTAGTTAAATAAATAGTCAGTGCTTTTTCGTGTCAATATTAGGTAGGCTTCATTGCAAATATTAGGCCAGTCTTTTTTTGTTTAGGATTACCGTCCATCCTATCGGACAATTTGGAAAATATTAAAACATAATAATATTGTTTTCCCACCGGAAGGAATACATCTTTCATATATATAACTTGGACACTTTTATCATAGATCTTTTGCAAAAGAAAAATCTTTTCCTTTTTTTTTTATGTTTTGCCAACCCTATAATTTTGCTGAAAAAAAATCAGTAAAACAATTAACATGATTAATAAAACAATACTGACCTTCTATTTGGCATATTAGTTTCTCAGAATGTTTGACTTGTATCTGTATCTTTTGAACACCGGTTACGGCTTTTTGAACCCTAGGTATTGTTTACTTAATTTTACTTGTGTTTAAACTGACTCAATTACGTCGCAAAGAACGCTCGGCGTATGATCATTGTTTAAACAAGAAGTCTTTCGGTTGCAATGGCAAATTGGTGTGTGATACACGTTACTTCTTCACTGGCCGAAGTGTGCTAACAAGACAGTGGTTCATATAAAGAATATTACTTTTATTAATAAAAACATGCATCAATTAAACAATCTGTGCAAACGTTAAACACAACTATAATCCCAAATAGTTATTATCAGTATTTAATACATAAAACAAAAGCATATACTGCTTAATGAATGTTTGAAGGAAATTATTGTGTCTTTGGTGATGAGCAAACATGACATAGATAAACAGTGGACATGAATTTCTGGTTCTCCAACCTCACTTAGTTCAAAACCATGTTATTCAGTACCCAATATTTAGAACCATTTGTTGTTGGGGTTGGGGTGTGTGTATGTCTTTGACCTCTGCCATCTGGGGCCGTCCAATCTTAAACAAAGCACTGCAGTGTGCACACATATATTTTTGCCAATATATGTTTTACTGCACTCCGTCAAGAAACGGGATGCCGAAAACATTGATTGACTGAATGAATGATTGAACGAAAATTGCTGAATGCATGAATGAATGGCTAAATGAATGAATGAATGTATGAATGACATTTTATAAACTGTTAACAGCTTTTGTAATATCAAGTGGGATAGGGAACGGTGAATAAAACATGTCAATACTGAAGATGCAAATGTTCACCGGAAATGAATATCATGTTCGTAATCCCCACTCTACTCAAAACCATGGTATTCAGATTTCATTCTCACCCGGGGGATTCTACCTCCTGAAGATAATCAAGCTGGGGTTTCTACCCCCTGTAGGTAATCAAACTAGAGATTCTACCTCCTGTAGGTAAACAAACTAGAGATTCTACCTCCTGTGGGTAATCAAACTAGAGATTCTACCTCCTGTAGGTAATCAAACTTGGGATTCTACCTCCTGTAGGTAATCAAACTGGGACCCAGCTTTAAAAAACTTACACGTCAAATAACGGCAAAATACACTACACAACCGTTTAGCGAATCCCAGGTGTTCAGGTCATATAATAATGTATATGTGCCGATTACAAGTATCGGTTTATTTTCACACGTTCTTAAATACTCGTGAGCGACTATGCGTAAAATGAATCATTAGTTGGTAACGTAGTGAACGCAACTATGCTCCAAGATACATGAATATAGCTCAAGATCCACCACGTGACGCGTGGATCGCCTTGAATTTCACAGAATTTACCACAGATTTCAAAGAATTTGGTCGATTGTATTATTTGAGCTTTTACAAGCAATACTGATGTTTGTTCAGATAGTATGACGGTACACAAATGACCATTATTCAACAGATTCCATAGAGCTGGTCTTTCTGTTGTTTAGGGATGATGACAGGGTAAGAGTGAGGTTCGGTGCAACATTGAACCGGTCTAAACTCCCGGGTGACCCATTTTGCCATTGACCGTTCCAAGGCGGTACCACTGTTGTCAACCCTTATATGTTTGTGATGTGCTTTTTTACTGATTGTGTTTGTGATGTACTTTTTGAATCACATTTGCGTTGTAATACTTGTTAAAGTGATATGCTGTGTCTGCTACTCTTCCCGTTGGACTTATAACCTTTTCTTTACATGTGTATATGTCTTTCAAGAACGTGTATGACGCTTTTAAGCGAAATTAAACTTTTAATAAACTGTTTTCTCAAATTACATGTCGTATACAAGTTTGCTTAAATTACACATTTACATCAACTCAGAGTAATATAAAAATATACATACATTATGATCAAAGTTTTTTAAATGCAATAACATATTAATACATATTAATAGTAGTATTGGAATTTGTGCGGAGTAAATTTAAAAACTTACAAAACTATGACATAATGAACCATTTTATTACATAATATTAAAATGAAACAAAATTAATATATATATAACCATTTAAGATATCAAGAACGACAACTCCGCCAGTTACCGCCATGTCAAGCCGCGTGCCGATGACCGAGTGATTAATAAGCCGACACAATAAAACAAAACGCCTCGGATATCCGCCAGTTACACACCCATACTATGCACATTATTATGACGGGATCATATTTAAGGGCATGTATGGCAAGTCTCTTACGTTTAATTAAACTGTGCTTTTATTACAGTATTACCCACTTCGTGGTTCTTCTAAAATGCTGAGAAGATGCACCATGTATGTATCGATTGGCGCTCGTGCACCAGGGTATTGAAACTGACGCTGATCGTAGGCGTGCACTTGTAACAACTGTATCAACTTCCATTATTGGTGATAACAATACTGAGCAAAATACATGTAGCACATACAATGCATGTCATTTCCATAGACGAGATACAAAGGATGGGCAATTATTGTCAATGTCAAACATTAAATTTGTTCAAAGTAATACGTTTGCATAATGAAATAAGTTGTTTTTCACAATGGGAGGTATATCTGATACTTCGATTAGAAAATAATAAAAAAACAAATTGTTTCGAAACTCACGTCATTATCTAGCATTTCTAATATCTTTAAAAAAGTATAGCAATATTTAAATATTAACAATTATGTCAATGTTCATATGTTTAATCTAAAAGTCGTGCTAAACTTTTTTTGTTCAGTAAATATAAACATAGCAAGATAATTTCTCAACGCTTATGATATAAAATCTATGAACATTAAATTATATGTGCCTTTCATTTTCTGCGTTAAACAAACCACTGTATTTAACGGCGCATCAATACCCTCGGGTTATATAAAGCAGTTTCCAAAGAGAACGTATGAGAGTACACAGAGGAACCATCAACTCTCAATATGGAAAATATTATTTTGGTTCTTTAACATGCCCGGCGGATAGACGCCAGTACATGGGATCGATCAACTTCCTCATCTGATGGGTAAAGCAAACACGTCATGAAAAGCGGCGGCATATTTAAACTTCCAACTTACAAGGAAATCCAATACCAGACCACGGCGCACAACTAAATACATGACCTAAAGGTAAAGGCCGACGTTAACAGTCTTACAATGCTTCTGAATTGATTAAAATTATTTATATATTATATTAACTTTTAACTTATGAACCACAATGCAAATAAACACAACATTAAATCATGTCAATTTCAGAAAGCTTCTGTTAACAGTTTGATTCTATTTGTTTCTTTGGTGACCTGAGGCTATATCCTTTCTTTATTTCTAAAAGTAACTTGTCTATGATACATCCGTCATCTTCCTGTGATGGGATCTTTCTTGGTTCTGAAAAATGAAGGAATAATATTAAATTAATAACTGTTAGGTAAAGTGGGTTGGTCTTAAATTGTTACTCCCCACTCTATAAACGCCCTTAATCATCAGCTTCAAGATATTTTCCCGACTTTCCGAATACAATTCAAGCCGTGTTTTGTTCCCATGCCAACATAAAGCCTCAGCTCTCTCATAGTTTTTTTACGAGATATAAAACACACAACACACACTAGTAAATATACACACACACACACGTTACACTCTAAAATAACACCGCTAATCTGATACCAGATTGAGATCAGAATATTTTGTTTTATATAATGACTTGTATACCGGATTGTCAAAATTAAAATCTAGTTTATTTTCTTCATAATCCAATCCAAATGGCGCTATTTTCTTTATAATCCAATCCAAATGGCGCTATTTTCTTCTTAATCCAATCCAAAACAATTCATTCGTTTTAAATCAGATTTTCATTTTGACAATCCGGTATAATCCAGGTCTATAATACTTTTTTTTCTTTCTAAAACAACATGTTTCTAATGCACCATGTTTCTAATACTGTTTTTTTCTCAGGTTCACAAACAACGCATTTCAGTATCTTTCGAAAGTATACATCTAAAGTATACATCTAAAGTAGTCATCTTACGTGAATTGCATCGTAAATAAGCTCCCGCGTATGTGCATTAGTTTAAACATATTTATTTTGCATCGATTGCGAAACAAGTTCTTGCAATTAGATTAATCTCTCTCGATGGCTTCCTGGGTAGAACCAGTACTAAGCAATGTGGATTAATTATCTTGCTCAAGGATAAATAACGTGGCCGTGGCGAGGATCGAACCCACGACCTCTCGATCTGGAGTTCGGCGCTCTACCACTGGACCACGCACTCCACTTGTATGTGCATTCAAGTACCTTTGTCGAGTGTAATTGTTCTGTTATTTCTATTTACCATTTTCTCAGTCACTTCAACATTAAATCCAGTGATAAAATATTTACTGAATGTGATCTGCGGAAAACATTATCCTAACCGGAACATTCTGTAACCGAAAAACTTACTCTTACAGAAATCAATCCAAAAAATGTTCGCGAAAGTCGACAAGAAGTTTATTTTCGCCTTTATATATACATTTTTTTTTTTTAAACTGCGCTTAGGCATTTTTGTTTTATTATTTTTAGATTCTCCATACAGTAATCGTATCGGAACACATTTGTTTTCTCCATATTGAACTATTGTGATATCACTTCTTTGGAAACTTCGCCTTACTTCAATGCATTGGTTGTAATTTATCAACTCCAAATAAATTCAAATTGTTCTCTTTTAAAAGTAAACACGGAATGAAATAAGAAAAAGGATAGAAAAATAATATGAAGACAAACCTTTACGCTTAATTTTGATTTCTGCTTGATTTTTTCTTCGCTTCTCTGCTTTTTCTTCTTGGACATGTCTTTGTTCATTTTCCTATAAATATACATGCACTATTAATATGTACCAACGTAATTAACAATATGCTATACAATGTTACACGTGCAGACAAAGGAAACCTTTATATACAAAACCATTTATACATGATATGCTTTAACGATGTTTCCAATTAGACAAAGGAACATCTCAATCGAACTATGTATTACAGTTTCATTGGATACTTACAATTAAACAGCTTTTTGTTTTCATAACAATGTTTTTTGGTAGTTTACAACTTACACGCCATATTTCGTTTGTTTGTTATCTAGCACATATTGATTTCCCCAGTTTCTAGCTCTTATCATGTTGTTTTCAGTGCATATACATTCATGGCCAATGTATACGATATATTTATGGGCTGTGTAGCATCGAAAACAAACCTTCTGACACTGCTGGACCTTCTCACAGAAGGTTTTCATGATGCTGAGGAATTCTTCCAGTTTGAAACTCTGTTCACTCTCACAAAAGTGCATCGCGACCTTCTTGGAAAGTTCATCTATTTCCTTCATACTGACTTTAATGTCTTTGACTTCATCGTTCGCCGTCTGAAAAATAACAACCACAGCTTCAACTTAGATACTTCTACGAACAAAATCACCAATGTGATCTTCATCAATTATGGTTTTGTTATAATTACATTACAAACCATTGTGTTTTTATGATTGTGAGACAGAATATGTTCCCTTAAAATCTAAAACGAGCTTCTCTCATCCACTAAAAATGCAAAATAGAAATAAATAAATCGAAAATGAGAAAAATGGCCCTATAGAACACACATCAATCAAACGCAAACGACTGTAGGTCCGCAATGCACCACGACCTGAAATAAGTGAGCATGAAATGAAAGCTTTTTGAGACTAGAACAGGATTACTGGGAAGAAAGAACACATTTCCGAAATCTAAGAGACACTTTCAAATGTGCACATTGTACATGTTGTACACGTATATTGAATGTGATACCTTAATAAATGCTTCAAACTGTTTGCGCGTATCTTCAGGTGATGTTTTTAGTTGTGTGTATATTCCAGTGATAACGGTACTGATTTCTGCAATCTCAGCCAGAAGGTTGTCTACCGTGAACCTGGAATTAAATAAAAACATTACAAACTAGTTAATTTTGTCTCCATTATTTTATGTATTTGCCGAATGAATCAAACCAAGAATTCAAACGCGCGAAGATTTGTGTGTACGACATTTCTACAGTTTAAAAATAAGACAAATGGCTCTATAGAAACCACAGCACACAAACGCAATGGCACGTAGGCCCGCACCTATCATAAACAAAGAGCAAATTAAATATATCCTGAAGCGAAAAAGAAACGCAACTCGAGAAGTTCCACTATATATTATATATACTGCACACTTAATTTCACATACTATTCCAAAGAAATCCAAAGATGTTATTTTTTTTTAAAATGTTGAAGTTCCTCTTTGAGAAAAATTTGAGTCATTTCAGAACTGTATCTAATGTAAAGAGATTGCAAAATGTTGCATCCTAAGGTTGCTCTCATGCTTGAGCCAAACGCGTACTATGTCAATAAAGAAACTTTGAAGGAATACTATTTCCTGTGTTATGTGTTGTTTTAGTATTTTTTCCGTAAGGAAAGGTTTAGACGTAGCCATGTACCATTCGATTAACAGCAGCATATTGTATATACAATATATAGCGGAACTTCCCGAGTTGCGTTTCTGTTTTCGTTTCAATGAAAAGGACACTAATCACAACACAAAGAGTGGTAAAGATAGGCTTACCGACTTGGAACGGTCAGTAGGCGGCCTACTGGTCAGTAGGCAATATGGCCTGCTTAAATCAATTTTTTAGGTACACAACCTCTAACTATTATCCTGTCGTCAGCGTCCTAATTGACAAGACAGTGTAATTAGGATTTCTCGTAACGATGAATTGCATGTATTATTTTTAGCTACACCTGGAAGACAGTATACCAAACGCTGAAAGAAATTGACGTTCCGTCTTTTGATGCATTTTTGAAATTCACATACATAGCCAGTGTTAGTTTGGTTGAACTACACATAAACAAAACGAGGCAGTAACACACCGTTATAAGAACGAGAAGGATGTTTACGCCTGACATGTGTTCATTTAAAGTTATGAGCTAGGTCAGGTCGCAAGAGAAAGAAATATAAAAAGATCGGGCAGGGAAAGTAGCATTCAAGGAGGACAGTCAACCACAAAACACAGAAACAAACATGCAAACAGACAAACAAGAAGGCAAAAGTAATAATAAAAGCAAATGAGATCACAAACACAAAAGGGTTGACAATAGGGCTACCGCCTTGGAACGGTCAATGGCAAAGTAGGCCACTGGGGTTTTTTAACCGGTTCTATGGTGCACCAAGCCTCACACTTACCCTACTGTCATCCCATTTAAACAGGACAGTGTAAATAAAGAAATCCACGCCATGATCTAATCTCTAACCAACAAGGCAGCATTATTAGGCAATATAAGCAAAACACAAATATGCTCGTGTAAATATAATGCAAAAAAACAATAGCCTAGAAAGCCACAATGAAGGTACTCAATGACTTGGCAGATGCCAGAGCAGTAAGATAATAAACCATTAAGGGCACGACAAGAAAGATCATAGACAAACATCAAACGCCACCGTCCCAATGGGCTTTAGGTAGGCGTCATCATAGGGTCCAAAGCATGTCCGGTCATCGTACAATTAAAGAGGAAAGCATAATGGCGAACTGCAAAAGGTCCACCACCAAGCATGCAGTACGTTGCACAATAGTAGGGTCCTAACCTCTTTTGATACACTTTTTAACAAGTTTAACAAAGATAGTATGAAAGTGATCATGACCAAGAATCTTACGAAGTTTATAAATCACATCACCATAGAAGTCAGGTTGTGAAAGTCCTTGTCGCAGAAGAGTCCTTAAATTATTTTTATATTTGGAAAGAAGATCAGGGTTACGATAATAACATTTTGCAATGGTTTTACAAAGTTTATGGTAACGGTAACCCTGATTGAATAACTTTTTAGTTATACAAAGATTACCGATACTAAAGTCCTCAACTCGAGTACAAGCTCTAGAAAAACGAATATGTTGAGACACATACACCCCATAAGAAGTTGCTCGATGAACATCCCCATCCAAGTGGGGATAATTAACAATGTCAAAATTAAAATCATCTATTTTGTCATAGATTTTGCTAATTATTTTACCATTTTCAATCGAGAGATCTAAATCAAGAAAAGAAGCGTTATTATCCGATATGTTTGCCTTATTAAGCTGAAGTTCTTTAGGATAAATATTATCAAATTTAGTTGGTAAGAAAGGGTTGTCAATGTTCAGTATGTCATCCAGATACCGAGAGGTGTCATTAAAAGCTTCAATAACATCTGCCTGGGTATCTGGTGAAAGACTCAACATGAAATCCCTTTCATAGCAATAGAAAGTTTTATAAAAAGTGGCAAAATTCAGCCGAAATGAAAGTCAGAGTTATTTGACATGTATAACGACATTCCTTGGGATGCGATGAAGATGTTTATGAAGATTCATGAACATAGGTCAAATACTGGTCAAGTTATGCCAAGGTCATGTTGCAGGTTAAAGTGTGATGGACGGACGACGACGGACGATTGACGACGACAGACGCCGGACAAAGTGATCTGCCATGCTACGCAGGCGACACAAAACGAGTATTGAATGGGATACGTGTCCTGTTATTCCTCAAGTTTGCAGTCGCACCAACTTGTGCACAATACAACAGGCCTCCGATCTCGTGATAAAATGCCCAATATTCGGATCTACCCTTCTGTACAATAATCACTATATCACCATGGATTCTTAATCACGAATAAAACACGGTGTCCTTTATTTCTAAGACAATGCGATGAGAAAATGTTGATCTCTTTACTCAAATTGAAACAGAGATGAGACACATACTGTATTGATGTTTTCCTCCCTATATAATGCAACTTAGAGAGCGATACAACGATCTCGTCAAAAGACGACATACAGCCATTGGCCAGTGTAAAACTACTCTTGGAGTGGTCTGGACAATAATACAATGATTCACATATGAGCAATACAGTAGTCAAAGTAGATATAAAAGTCGAACAGGAAATGTAGCATTCAAGGACCACAGTCAACTGCAAACACGCACAGAAACAAACAACAACTGCATAGATGAATAAAATGTAAGATATGACATCTCACACATAAAAGGGTTGACAATAGTTCTACCGCCTTGGAACTTTGTTTTACAGTTTCCACCTTGCCTTGTAGATACATCATTAAATACGCATGAATGTATCGCTCCTGCTTTATTGCACGCGTTGTCATTCCTCGAATGCACGAGCTTATGTCTAGGTTGCTAGCACGTCCTCTTGTCTTACCAGACGCGTAAGTGCCATGCAGAGCAAATTGTTACTAGGGATAGTCATGTTTCAGACAGGTTTCAGACTTCAATAATTTACAAATCCGGTTCATATGGAAATAGCATTTAATCAAGTGATTTGCATAATGTGAGCTTTATAATCATGCACTCGGGTAGTCTCTATTATTACTGTCTGCTTCAAAGTACTTTATTTGATACATTACGTTACTTACACCTGCTAAAAAGTCCAATTCACAGAGTTCACAGTTAGCCTCTTTATAGATTTCTGCACGTATAACTTGCTGAAATCTGAATATTTTCTTGAATATTGTGAAATAAACACGCATAATGTACATTTAAATCCTCCTAGGAACCTTGAACTATAATCCAACACATATTTCTCCTCGTCTGACCTTATCACCAGGATATTGCTACAACCTATATTTAACACCCTAATTATGTTTCATTAAGAAGCATTTCCATCTCGTAATTGACAGTTACGACATTCAATTGAGGGACGTAGACCCCACAGTCATCTGGTTGCCAATATTTTCAGTTTCCATGGCAATTTAGAAATATTAAAGATAAGGAATCGATACATACAAAAGTAGATACAAAAGTCGAACAGGAAAAGTAGCAGTCTGCCAAACACACAAAAACAAACACTAATTATAAAGGTGAATAAAAGGTAAGATATGACATAAAATGGTTCACAATAGGGCTACCGCCTTGGAACGGTCAGTGGCAAAAAAAGTAACTGTGGGTGGGCGGTGTTTAAACCAGGTTCTAGGGTGCACAAAACCTCACTCTTACCCTACTGTCATCCCAAGAAAACGAGTGTAAATAAACAGGTCAAAAATTATGACTGAACTGTTTGTATACACATATTAAAGCTATCCTGATGCAATACACATTAAGGGTTAAACCATCTATTATCTTCATTAATGTTAATACACCAATTGTCAAGTACGCATTACCTGTTGAGAATGCTGAGATCTGCGAAAAGGTCGTCGACAAATGAAATGGCCATATTGTGTTTCTTTTCAGCCTCGTTCACTAGATAATGCAGAAGCGTTACCCGGGGTTTGTTGGCTCTGGTGTCAATCAGTTTGGTGAGGGAGCTCAGGCGGAACCCTACTGCATTTCCAGAACCTTTACCCTGACACGTATAGAACAAAACGCATTTTATTTATTTATATTTATATAAAATATGTTACATCAAGTATTAAAGAGAGACATCTAACGCGGAAGTGGACAGCATGACATATGTATCATGAACAAATATTTTTAAATTGCCATTAAGGTACTGGATTGTGTAGATTGTAAAATGGAGATTGTCTCAGTTTTCGTATTACAGTCATTTTCATCTTTATTTACAAATAGAAATGAAAATTCAATGATCTTATCTCCTGAAAGCATAATGGAATGGTATCCATTGATGTGAGTTATCTAATGAATGCAGGATGGCTATTAATTTTGTTGTATATGTGGCCATGCTTTCATAACTTCTCACTTCTGAGCTCGACTTTAAGTGAGAAAGCGTCGATTCTTACGGATGGCGGGAGGTATACAGGACTGGTTCGAACAAGTGAGTGGTATGCCATCAGCCATACAAATATACCCTCATATTATATAGCTTAAAATGTTCTGAAAATGACGTAAAACAACATGCAACCAAACAACCAACCATCATTTCTTGGCTGTATAATATATAGAATATATTTCACAAACTTCAAATATTTAGTACGTTCACTATCCTTTCCACTGTTAGGAAGTTCTCAGTATGCACTGCTAAACACATTTGGGAAATGAAACATGGCCGCAACCACCGAATGCATACTTACAGCGTTAATAAAATTGCCCGCATGAAGTACAAATCTGAGGAACACTTTTAAGGACTCATTTTCCATCAAAGCATTGCACGTCTTTAGATACGTGTCTATTGCAGGCCGGACCCTATCAACAAACGCACCAAAGTCAAGTCGAAGAACCATAGCATCTATACGGAGTTTGTGACCTTCCAGCGCCGATAATTCCAGATAAAATTTCTCAGCGTTTCCCAGTAAATCCGGATTTCCGTCGTATTCTATAATTGGTTTCAGCTGAAAGTAATTCGAAAATATATTATTGTACTTTTTTGTTAAAAATTAAGCAAAAGAGTCTTGTTACTAGTTCTGGTTACCTTCGAATCGACACTCATCAAATACCATTGACGAGGAAGGATATAAAAGGAAACAGATGTGCTATCTGTATAACATTTATACAAACTCTAGCTAAGAGTATTTTTTATAGCACTGTAAAATTATAATTGCCCACACTGTATTTTAACAAAATTACTCTATCATTTAGTATATTTTCTGGTTCCAATGTTTTTAAAGGTATTCTGTTCAATGTAAAGAAAGATACAAAAATCGGACAGGGAAAGCAAGATGTTGTCTACTATATATTTTTTGTGTGCTTTTTTAAAATATAAAAATGTAAAACATGCACATTGTTGTACAGATAACCCTTTATTTTCGTGACGTGACGCATTCATCGACGATGAACAATCTAATGTTCCTAATATATAACTGTCATTATGATTGGTTTTGCCATGAATATTTTGTAGTTTCATATCACCCAATCTTGTAATTTTCACTTGTTATTTAAAATAATATGATTTAAGCTAATTTTACAATTTCTTGATTCCAACTCGTTTATTGACAAGTTCTGAACATTTTACAAAAACATAAAAAGCTTAATCCTGAAAATCATTCGTGGGTGATACTTTCACCATAGTAGTTCAAATGTCTGTGGGGAAAACACGTATCCATTTCTATAACTTTAGTAAAAGAACAGTAAAATCCGCCCGTTCAAGTTTTTATTGTGGCAGAGCACGTTAACAAATATGCTAACAGGCGGTAACCGTATAACACAGAAATAATCATGTATATATTAATATATGAACATAAAATTAGAAACTTAGAAAACCACCAAAATGTACTGAATGATTTAGCAGAAGCTAGATAAATAAGAAAATAAACCGTTAAGGCAACAATGTATGACTGAAGACAAACAAATTATAGACTTATCATGAACTTGTCGCAAGAAAGTTTCTAAATTACTTTTTTGTTTTAAAAGTAGATGGGTGTCACGATCATTAACTTTGGCAAATATATTTCTATGTTAGGTTAAGGTAGCCATGATGGAGGAGATATTTAGTTATATAAAGGATAAGCTTTACATTTAAACTTTGACTACAACAGTTTGTAGTGCAGTTAAACAGAAAATATAACATTCACAGACAAATTTGAGAAAGAAACCGTTGAGCAACATATACCCCATCATGTTTTGCCTTGGTGTCATCGCTGTCTAAGTGTGAATAATTGACGACATTTCTTCATATCTCTTGTCACAAATATTGTTTTATACATGCAAATTGAGCAAAACAAAAAGATACGACATTTACTTTTTTGAGTTGAAGTTCATTAGGATAGTTTATCATTAGAAAAAAGGAAAGGATTGTCAATGTTCAAAATATCATTCAGATAATTATATATCTGGATAAAGCAAAATAAAAAGGACCCACTTTCTTTCCCTTATTTTCTGGTTAACAAAACAATGAGATAGACTGCCACCAACAGTCAAAACAATAATTATTTGAAAAAGTTTAGTACACAAGGAAGTTATCACCCTTTCCCATTCATATTTGGCCTAAAAACATCAACACTATTAAAAGTACATAAATTGTCCGGGACAATATTTACTGTATTTTTCCTTACCCAAAAATCACACAACGCATCATATAACACAGCTTTTGTAGATAGCAGCTTGTAATTATCAACAATTATCACATTACTTCTCTTGGACGTTTTTATATCATCCATTACAGGTTATTACTTGGCAAATTTGAAACTGTTTAATGGAATACTTTATACTCAATTAAGTATGCTTACAAACATCAAACAATTGTTGTATTATCACTCTTGGGTAAACTTTTATACGCACTCAAAACAGTCTATGGAAATACCAGCATAAACAGTAGGTACGTTTCCTTTTTTGCTGAGTATATACGGGATATATCCAGATACTGAACGTGTTGTCACGCGCCTTCACCGAAACACCTACACGTGTGTGTCCTTGGCGCAGTACTGTTTAAAGACGAAACTCCTCAACTCAACCATTTTTGCTGCAAACTACAACGTCATCACGAATACTTTTCACAAGTAACTGTAAGCCTCAATACTAACTACGAATCAGATTGCTTCATAATAAGGGTCATGCAAATTATTATTCAAAACAATGCTAGGTTCTTCCCCACGGAGTTCAAACAATTATGCTATTGCGTTATACTGGTTCGCTGACTTTCCTCGTTCGGCTACCTTCCAATGTATTTGTATTAAGTCAGGGAACCAGTCTTGCTATTACGTCATTTCAGTATCCGAATGATGAATATCTTTATATATACTCACGTCGTCTGAAGCAGGAAGAATTTTCTGAAGACCCCTCAATCTCTCGTTGCCAATCGTTTCCACATTTCCCTCTCTAATCATGGCAACTATATGCGAATTGTTCTCTTTAAACTGCTTAAGGAATATGTTTACACTCATACTCTTTCTGTTGTCCAGTAGAAGCACCTACAGAAAAATAGTAAAAATTTGCGAAATACATCCAGCAACTATTATTTTTAATATTGTTATATTTGGCATTCCGTGTTTAGCAGCCTTTTTTGCCACTGATCGTTCCAATGCGGTAGCCCTATTGTCAACCCTTTTGTGTTTGTGATGTCTTATTTGGTATTTTATTCATCTTTAAATGTGTTCTTTGTTTCTGTGTGTGTTTGTGGTTGACTGTCGTCCTTGAATGCTGCTTCTCCTGTTCGATTTTTATATCTATATTTAACTGGTAATTCCCGGTTAGAGATTACTCGATTCCGATCTTAATTAAGCCATTTGTGTTACTTCATGTATATTTAACATGCATATGACGACATGACACAATGAATGGATTTATTTTCTGGCCAGTAAAAAACACAGGCTATTAATTCATCATTTCTAACTATGTTTTACCTTTGTGGGAATAGCTTTTGACTGCGTACTTTCCTTAGAGCTCTCCAATTCTTTCTGACAAAATAGTTGTTCAATTGTGTCATAGTTCACTGGGATGAGGTCGTCCATGGAAGACACTTCCTTCCAGACATTTCCAGTCATTACTAATATAATGGGAAAAAATGTACATATATATATATATATAAACGTTTTATTTGCAACATGTATGGAGTACATGCAGTAATGCAATACTCCAGTTATATGCCATCATACATGTAGGCAGTTCCCCGGGTTAAAGATTAAAGTTATGAAGTGGTACCTCATTCTATGACCTATTGTGAGCTTATAATGATATGGTACTTATGATATATCTAACCAATGTATGGTAGCTTTATTATCAAGTTCAAAATGTGCGTCAATTATAAATGCAGATGCACGTTTCAATCGGATCTGTATACTAATCTGTAAATATGTGCACATGTTATTCGTATGGAGAATACACAATGAGCACGTATTATTGGTAAGAACACACACTTCCTGCAAATTGATGAATAGATTGTATTCAAACAATGCACTAGGTTACAAATAAATGTTCGAATATCGGAATTTTCCCCTTGTGATAAAATGAAGGTCACAATTCTACCCAACAATATCATTTTGACTTTCAACTTACGGCTTTCTTTTTTTATCGACCGTAATCAATCTAGTGATAATTTTTAAATTTATGTATTTACCTGTTACTGAATTTGGAGTAACTTTAGTCCAGTTGAATATCTTCATTTTATGTTTCGGTGTCGGTGTTCTGATTTGTGGAAAAGATATAGTTGATCTCATTGGAAACGTCATCGGTGGCCCTCCTGGACATGGTGGAGCTCCTGGCGGTAGAGGTGCTGCAGGAACACCGCCTGGCGGTGGTGGGGCTGGAGGAATACCACCTGGCGGTGGTGGTGCTGGCGGAATGCATGAACCTGATGGTGGTGGCGGAGGTGGTGCTGGAGGTATGGAATCGCTATATGATGGGGGCGGTGGTGGTGCAGGAGGGATGCCAGACATTGAAAAAGGTAATGGTGGTGGTGGAGGGATGGACGATGACGAAGTAGGGAGAGGTGGGGCGGGACGTATGTTTGACATTTGAGGTGGGAGTGGAGGAGCTGGAGGAATGTGTGAAGACGTATCAGAATTCACTTGTGTGTTTGGTGATGAAGTTTGCTGCTTTCCAACAAGCTCGTTTAAAGCATCAGCGAATGCAGCGTTTGGTTTTTTATTGATCACAAGCGTTTCCGTTTTACACTTATCATAATTGTTACCATTATTACTATGAAACAGTTCGGTTTGAGCACAAAAGTCCTTTGTATGTTTGGAATGGTATCCACAGTGATCACAGAACGCTTGCTTTGGTGGAGAAACATGACCTGGATGCGTAGGATCTGACGCCTTTGGAAGAGGCATGTAAATGGCCTGCCTCACCGCTGTTTCAGCACAATCCCATCTCACGTCACTAAAATAAAAATGCAAAACATTCCTCATGTAAATAAGATGTTTCATACCAAATTTAATGTCATTCGATCATTAGTTTCTGAGAAAGGTTACCCTATATATTTCCATATACAAATAATTGATACCGAAGCGGGACCAAAGGTGAGCCTAGTTTTTACACCGCGGACTACCAGGCGCGTAGCGTGCCATACTCATTTACTCAGGTGAGTAAACTGTTCAAACGAAGGCTCAAAAAATAAAAACTCGGAAAAACGCAATAAAAAGGTGAAATGTTTTCGAATAATGGTCTTTTCGACAGGATTTAAATCTTACATCCTGACCCTAAAATGCACCAGAAGTCACGTACGAGCGTTTATTTTTAAAAAAAATCACGGGGGATGCCCTCGGACCCCCACCAGCGGGAGGGGGTTGTGCGGGAGGGAGACAATCCCCTCCCGCACCTACCCCCGTGAGTAATTGGTCACGCTACGCCCCTGACTACATTTGGTTAAAATTGACTGACGGAGTTTTTTGCCACTGATCGTTTTATGGCGGTATGGAGGTATTTTTACCCCGTTTGTGATGTCACTTGTCTTGCTTATTATTCGCTGCCGTCACGGCAGCGACTCTTATATTGTTTTAGTAACTGCACATGGTAAGGTAGTAATGAATAGTTTCTTTGAGAATTTTCACTTTGATAACGCAATCTTATAATTACACATGGTAGCAATGAACAGTTTATCTATGTTGTAATGCACGCATCCCATACATGTGAGTAATTGTATTTCAGTGCTGATGTTTACTTTAGGACGTCGTGCTATAAAGTTGAATATGTAATCAATTTGTAAGGCATGTCAAGGATTCGCCCACCTTGATTCAAAATGTTTGGTAGCACAAATTGGGAAGAAAGTGTCTGGTAAAAAAAACGGTCATGGCGTGTTTACGTCTCCGTGACAACTATTGTTTTGAATATTGTTTTAACACCCGTGACTTGGTCTGTTATTATGTTAAACTTTGTTCCCAGTTCCTACCCAGAAATAATACTATTTTCTCTAGGCAGATATTTTACGCTTGCGAAAAATCTTGCTTGTTAACATTGTTATTGTTATTCGTGATAATCTTGGTTGAATGTGTGTTGTGAAAGCTACATTTCCTGTTCGACTTTTATACCTGGTGTTGATAGTATAGGATATGAAGAACTTTTCTGAAAATCAACTATCAATAGATCGTTTAATTAAAACAGGTGAGCTATACAATTCTATTTCCGAGGAAAACCTGATTTAAAAAGTCAAATGGTTCGTTCTTGAAAATAAACTATTTGAGATGACGTCCTATGCTGGATATCTCTACAAGGGACACCAGGGACACGCATTTTTTTTTATCTTGTGACTTCATTTGAACAAAATTTATAGTCTATCATATGAGGTTCATTTCTCAAAAGTAACTGTCAACTGAAAGGAAATGGATTGTGAGACATTTTTTTTATTTTCCCTACCGATACAAATATTGTTCGGCGGTCGACCATTTTTTTTACCCCGTGGTCTTAGAACAATTGAAGTTATACAGATCATTTCTGTAAAAAAAAATCTATCGAAATCTATCAAAATGGTTGTTGAGAAGAATATGTTGAAGGAATATATTCCCTTTTCTGTATTCCCACTGAGATTGCATTTTAAAAAGATAACAATTAGAACTCATATAATCTGGAATATTTTTACATGAAACTTCCAGTTTATTGTGTTTATACATTTATCTAGGCAGTGCTATACTGAAAAATAAATATAAACATGATACAATACATTGATCCATATTCAGCTTACATCATTCTCAAGGTCATGTGTGTATTGATTAATTCACATATTTATCAAGTACCGTATGTATTTACTGTTCAAGGGATTATACAAAACGGGACATAAACATTATGTTTGAGACATTTTAGTTAAGGTGGTTAATTTCAACAAACTTCCAAGACATTGATCTCTGACGGAATTAAAACATGGAGAGAACTGTAAGTATGCTGTAATAACTAACAGTTCAATGCATGTGTATATGTTGCTAGTACTAGTGTGATGTTTAATACGTATATTGTAACATATCTGCAATAACATATTATTAATGCATAACTCGTGTGATGTCAAAGCAAATTCTGATGCTAAATCGTATAAGTAAACGTTCACGGATGACGGCTAAGGACTGGACACAATAGCTACAGGTGAGCTAAACAGTTATTACAGTTATAACACTAGTAAAAAGTCCGTTCTATACATATTCGAACGCATATTGACAGGTTCCTTAATAAATACTGGATATCAGTGGATAGAAGGAGTGATCGAGACTGGTTCCTTAATTAATATTGGATACCAGCGGACAGAACGAGGACTCAGGACTGGTCCCTTAATTAATACTGGATATCAGCGGATAGAAGGAGGGATAAAGTCTGGTTCCTTACTTAATACTGAATACTAGCGAATAGAAGGAGGATAAAGACTGGTTCCTTAATTAATACTGGATATCAGCGGATAGAAGGAGGGGTCAATACTGGTTCCCTAGGTTAATACTGTATATCAGCGGATAGAAGGAGGGGTCAATACTGGTTCCTTAATTAATACTGGATACTAGCGGATAGAAGGAGGACTCAAGTCTGGTTCCTAAATTAATAATGTATATCAGCGGACAAAAGGAGTCCTCAAGTCTGTTTCCTTAGTTAATACTGCATATCAGCGGACGGAAGGAGGGGTCAATACTGGTTCCTTAATTAATATTGGATACAGCGGATAGAAGGAGGACTCAAGTCTGGTTCCTTAATTAATAGTCGATAGAGCGGATAGAAGGAGGGGTCAATACTGGTTCCTTAATTAATACTAGATATCAGCAGATAGAAGGAGGACTCAAGTCTGGTTCCCTAATTAATACTGAATACTAGTGGATAGAAGGAGGGCTAAAGACTGGTTCCTTAATTAATACTGGATACAGTGGATAGAAGGAGGACTCAAGAATGGTTCCTTAATTAATAGTCGATAGAGCGGATAGAAGGAGGGGTCAATACTGGTTCCTTAATTAATACTGAATATCAGCGGATAGAAGGAGGACTCAAGTCTGGTTCCTTAATTAATAGTCGATAGAGCGGATAGAAGGAGGGGTAAATACTGGTTCCTTAATTAATACTAGATATCAGCAGATAGAAGGAGGACTCAAGTCTGGTTCCCTAATTAATTCTGAATACTACTGGATAGAAGGAGGGCTAAAGACTGGTTCCTTAATTAATACTGGATACAGTGGATAGAAGGAGGACTCAAGAATGGTTCCTTAATTAACAGTCGATAGAGCGGATAGAAGGAGGGGTCAATACTGGTTCCTTAATTAATACTGAATATCAGCGGATAGAAGGAGGACTCAAGTCTGGTTCCTTAATTAAAAGTCGATAGAGCGGATAGAAGGAGGGGTCAGTACTGGTTCCTTAATTAATACTAGATATCAGCGGATAGAAGAAGGGATCAAGAATGGTTCCTTAATTAATACTGAATACTATCGGATAGAAGGAGGACTCAAGTCTGGTTCCTTAATTAATACTGAATATGAGCGGATAGAAGGAGGACTCAAGTCTGGTTCCTTAATTAATAGTCGATAGAGCGGATAGAAGGAGGGGTCAATACAGGTTCCTTAATTAATACTAGATATCAGCGGATAGAAGTAGGGATCAAGAATGGTTCCTTAATTAATACTGAATACTAGTGGATAGAAGGAGGGATAAATACTGGTCCCTTATTAATAGTGGATACAGCGGATAGAAGGATGACTCAAGAATGGTTCCTTATTTAATACTAGATATCAGCGGACAGAAGGAGGGATCAAGCCTGGATCCTTAATTAATACTGGATATCAGCGGATAGAAGGAGGGGTCAAGGCTGGATCCTTAATTAATACTGGATATCAGTGGATAGAAGGAGGGATCAAGACTGGATCCTAAATTAATAGTAGATATCAGCGGACAAAAGGAGGACTCAAGCCTGGTTCCTTAATTAATAGTGGATATCAGCGGACAGAAGGTGGACTCAAGACTGGATCCCTAATAAATACTGGATATCAGCGGACAGAAGGAGGGATCAAGACTGGTTCCTTAATTAATAGTGGATACAGCGGATAGAAGGAGGACTCAATAATGGTTCCTTATTTAATACTAGATATCAGCGGACAGAAGGAGGGATCAAGCCTGGTTCCTTAATTAATACTGGATATCAGCGGACTGAAGGAGGGGTCAATACTGGTTCTTTAATTAATACTGGATATCAGCGGATAGAAGGAGGGGTCAAGACTGGATCCTTAATTAATAGTGGATATCAGCGGACAGAAGGAGGACTCAAGCCTGGTTTCTTAATTAATAGTGGATATCAGCGGACAGAGGGAGAACACAAGACTGGTTCCTTGATTAATACTGGATATCAGCGGACAGGAGGAGGGATCACGACTGGTTCCTTAATTAATAGTGGATACAGCGGATAGGAGGACTCAAGACTGGATCCTTAATTAATAGTTGATACAGCGGATAGAAGGAGGACTCAAGACTGGTTCCTTAATTAATACTAGATATCAGCGGATAGAAGGAGGGATCAAGACTGGTTCCTTAATTAATACTGAATACTAGCGGATAGAAGGAGGGATACAGACTGATTCCTTAATTAATAGTGGATACAGCGGATAGAAGGAGGACTCAAGAATGGTTCCTTAATTAATAGTGGATATCAGCGGACAGAAGGAGGGATAAGGAATGGTTTCTTAATTAATAGTGGATACAGCGGATAGAAGGAGGGATAAAGACGGGTTCCTTACTTAATATAGGATACAGCGGACAAAAGGACTATTCAAGACTGGTTCGTTAATTAATACTGAATACTAGCGGATAGAAGGATGGATAAAGACTGGTTCCTTAATTAATAGTGGATACAGCGGATAGAAGGAGGACTCAAGAATGGTTCCTTAATTAATAGTGGATATCAGCGGACAGAAGGAGGGATAAGGATTGGTTTCTTAATTAATAGTAGATACAGCGGATAGAAGGAGGGATAAAGACTGGTTCATTACTTAATATAGGATACAGCGGATAAAAGGCCTATTCAAGACTGGTTCCTTAATTAATACTGAATACTAGCGGAAAGAAGGAGGGATACAGACTGGTTCCTTACTTAATATTGGATACAGCGGACAAAAGGACTATTCAATACTGGTTCCTTACTTAATACTGGATACAGCGGATAGAAAGACAGAATAATGGATCTAGACTGGTTCCTCATTTAAAACTAGATTCCATCAGACAGAAGGATGGATCAATACTGGTCCCTTAATTAATACTGGATACCAGCAGATAGAACGAGGGATCAACTCCGTATATCCTTATGTATATACACCTACCATTCTTGTTCATCTGTGTCAATTCGTAGAAGCGTTTGCAAGATTGTGAGAAGAACATCTGAGTGAGGCGAATTGTAAACCTAAGAAAATAAGAATTAAGTACGATCTGTTAATATATGCCAATGGCAAATGACCACAAGTTATAAATATAACCACAAGATAAAAGTTAATACCCATAAATATGAAACACATACCATGCAATAATAATGCGCTTCATAAATAAAGTACTATTAACACTATTGTATGTAAAACACGACGGTCCATTTTCATGAAAACAAAATGTCATTTAGTCATACTGTTTAACAAATATGCTCGATTAATCACTATTAAACTATATAAAATACAAAATAGGGTTTCTTTCGTACAAATTGCTCCACTGCCAACTGTTACCAGTGACCCTAAAGATAGGTGTCTGCTTTAATTAAACACAATGGTAGAGCCCGCTACTCACCTTTTGATACAAAGCGTTGAAGATTGCATGGTGATCGTTTATATCAACACCTACTGGATGAAGAGCGTTCAATGCTTCGTCATCTTCTTGTTTCTCCTCATCAAACACGTTACACTGGATAATGAGATCTTCATCGTCTTCAGTACGCAGATCGTCTATGATATCCAACACGTTCAGACCTGGTTTGGGAAAACAGTACAATGGGTTGGGGGTATAGATTCTCTTGGGTTAACTATCTAAATTTAAAATGAAAGGAAAATGTCTATTTAGTGTCTTATTTAGATTTACACTTTTAGTTGCAAGGTAGCAAATTTTCTGAAATTATTGTTCTATAACCGTAATTTTTAATAGCTTTTTTTTGCACCAATATTCACATAATTTCATTGTCTCCCTAGAAGTGCCATCTTTAACAAGTGAATTTATTTGATGATTACATGTGACGTTTGTCCCTAACATTTGTTATAACAGCAAATATTTACATCTCAGTTAATTGTGACAATATGTTTTTGTTTGTTTCAAAATCCACTTCATTCAGGTAGTAAAGAATCATTTGTTTCTGAGAGATGTTGCACTTAGTGATATATTTTGCATAGAAAAATGCACCAACTCATTTCAGTGCTGCATAGATTTTTACTTATATATGTCAGTGCTGCATACATGTATACATATATGATATATCTTCAACACTGGACAATTTAAAAATACATGAGCTGAGAAAACTAAATTTAAACAGAAAATGATTCTTTACTACCGATGATTCTATTCACCTCCAATGCATTGTATAAAAAACTGATATGACGAAAAAGTGACGAAATTCCCAAAGGCCACGAATTGACCTAGTGAAGGTACTGAAATGCTTTTTGATAAATAACGTTTGTGTAATATCATAATTTTGTTTGAAACCAATATAAATGTTGTACGTTTCTGGAACAAAACGCTACAACTGTTTTATATCACTAGCTGTATGAAACATGATTATTTTTTTGTATGTTTAGTTCGTTTCTAGTGTATAACTGAAAATTAAAAACAAAAAACTGAAAAATAAACCAAAAAAACAGTCAAGGTATCTTCATGAAACTTGGAACACATATTTAACTTGTGACGATGTTTAATATACAGAAGGTTGTTATATCAGTGGTGTATGCGTTTTCATTGAAACTAGTCAATTGTAAAAAATGTTGTGTCCGCAGCGTCAAATCTTTATAAAAAATGAAAACTATATCGCGACAGTGGCATCACGACGTCGTTTGCTATACAGAACTTTCTTAAATTAAAGTTATATTTCCATGATAATAATTCATATTCAATTAGAGTGTAATTTATATCAAAGATAATGATATTCCCATGAAGCTAGTATTGCATATCAACCTATTGGTTTATTTATTTATTTATTTTTTATTTTCTATATTAAGTTTTGTCTATATAATTTTTGTAGTTTTTTCTTTTGTCAAACAAATAACAATGCGACGCCATGTAATATCGATGACAACATCTTTTTTATTATTACGTAGACAATTATGTAATTTAACAAATAAACACTTAGTTCGAATGACACGATTGCAGATTTGCTTTTGTTATAAAATGATGTCATGTAATATTGATATTAAAGTCAGAGTATCTTCATATTCACAGACAAGGAAATCGTGCGGTGCCAAGTTACAGCTGTATTGAATTCCAAAGGTTATGGAGCATGTACACCAATGTTAGTAATCTACGAATGAGTATATGTTGGTGGAAGTTTATTATCAGTCCAACACTAACTACTAGTTTCTGCTTTCAAATGATTCTATTTTTGTTCATGATTTCAGTTTTGCGGCGTTCCTAGTAACCTAACATTCTGCTTTACTCTAAATAATATATTACTTTTCAACATGAGCAATGGAAATTTACTGCTTATAGTAATACAGCTTTCATTACAAATTCACTGCAGTTTATTTGCACACATTATGTCTATGGCGAATAGTTTATAAACTGAACATAGAACAGATAAAACTGTTCATATAAAAACACATCGATCGGGTAAATTGCCATGAATGCAATCACGACGAGGTTTTGTGTTAATAAAAATTCTAAGTTGAAGATGGAAAAGTTAGAAATTAAGACCATCAATAGATTCCAATCGCCGATTTTAAATGCAGTTTCTGTGGACTTCATCTTGGATTTTGACTGTTGGATCTCAAAAAGGTTTCGTTTACACTTGATGCACTTAACGTAGAAAGCTATACACATGCTGAGACCCCACATGTCTCGAAACCTTTAACGGCATCTATCTTCAAAAGCACTGTGTCAACCATCTTGGATGTTGACTCGTGGATCTCAGCTTTGCCGAGGTTTAATGCTTATACAGATGGCTGCTTAGTTGGAAAAGCGAATGTCAAAAACGCCCGGAAACCTTTCAGAGGTTCATTTTGTCAACGCTAGTCTTATGGTGCAATCTTGGACTTAGACGTGTGGATCTGAAAATCCATCTTAGACGAGGAGTCATGTATATAATGATGTACAAGTTAGAAACTGATACTTTATAATGTGACCTCAACTACTTGAAACCTCACTACGGACGCACGGTCGGGCGCTATTGTTCCCCTTTGCACTTCGAGAAGCGAGGAACAAAAATGAAACCGGATACAAGTCAATGTGAACTGCAAGCGACAGTTGGGATGTCAGTGATTTTAATCGTCTTGAACACCTGTCAAAGATGGAACAACCGATGTTATATATGTATAATCTTTCGAAAACCAGCAATAACATAACAATAATTCACGAAATAAGATGAATTTACACCAAGAGCCATCCTACTCGTTCTTATGTTTTACTAAATAAAACACAGAAAAAACAAGGGTCGTTATTTTCAACAATTTCCCTATATGGTAGTTTTATAAGTCTAACCGATGGAAGTAGTATATCACTAGACAAAGACATTCGTCATTAATTAGTACTGACATCAGACGGTAAAAGCGCCACTCATACAAAATGTACTCGACTTAGGTTTTGTGTTAAGTTTAATAGCCTACTCAACATAATGTCGATGGAGCAGATGTTTGCATTACCAAAACACTAATTACGGGGAAGATCTCTAGGAAAAGTATCGCTTAGGGAATTGCTGAGATGCTATTTATGCTATTTATTGAGAAGGCTGTCTTTTTGCAGACGACCATTTTTGTAAATTGTTTATGTAAAAGCCACTTCTGTCATGGAAAAAAAGTTTTTTTTAATAATGCAAACGTAATAAAAAGATTTCATGTAAGCATTGATCTAATAACAATTGCTATGATTTCCGTGATGTAAGCGATAGTGAATGGTGAAGAGACCAATGCCGGTATAGAGAGCTGATATTATTGATCTGCCACAATCCATTGTGTGTATATTATATAACTGCTTCATATAACGAAGAGAAGAGTAAACATTCTAAGTAACTCGATGATATACTACAATACATTTAAGCTGTACCTAGAGTTATTGTGCTTCCTTTATCAATGTTTTTAATAAGAACGACTAGGATAGCTCTTGAAAGTTAACCATGATACATATACTGTCAACCTCATTTCCGACACAAAAGTGAGTGTTATTTTGTCCGTGCTATATAAAAGTCCAAACAAGTAAAACAAACCTGGGGGGTAACTATGTATTTGTCATGTTTAACTTATGTTCTAACTACATTTTAGATATATTTTTTGTGTTCTGGTTCATATCGATAGCAAAGCCCCTTTAACACGTGATGCACATTAACATTAGAAAGAGGATTTTTTTTATTTCCGGATCGCTAAAACAATTTAGTACAATCAATTTACAGTTTAAAAGTATAAATCCACTTAACTGTATCATATAGAAGGACGCAAATGGCATTTATAATAACGAATATTGCCTAAATGGCGTTTCTAATAACAAATAAAAAGAACGAATTTGGTGAAACTGAAAATGCATGTTCATATACAACTGATATACAACTGATATTTTGACCTTTTCTCTGTTGCAAGGAATAATAAGACAGACAATGATTTGATGAACAACGATTGGAGACAAAGACGCCTTTATGGATGTTAAAGAAGAGTATGTAGGGGCTACTGGGTCGACATTTTACTCATTTAATTCGTTTACCTCAAAGGGCAAACTTTCTTCGAAGCGGAGATATGGTAAGTAAAATAGTTCTTGAATACAAAGTTTTATATATGACTATGTTAAGCGCATGACCGATATGGCGTGGCCAAATTTAACCCCACATCACAATAGGAACACACTTAAATAGAGGAAAACAGGCCAAATGCTATATGCAAACTATTAGACGTCTAGTCTTTGTAGTCATTTTAGAAAAATATTGACCCATGTTTTGCAAAAAATATAAAAGTGGAGGTCTTGCGCAATCTAAGAAAGTATTGTCTCATGAATGTCTGCACCGTTTAAAGGGAGTACATCAGGCTTTTCAAAGGTGTCTAGGGGTCCGACTTAAAATTGACAAATAATGATATTTTTTATTTCAAACGCCTAAACATAATGAATGATCCTAAAAATGACCCTTTAGTTACAAGGAAATTCATTCTGTACCTGCAATACGTGCTATCCTAGGTTAGGCACCAGGGTTAATTTCAGCATTTTATGCCCGATTCCGTCCTAGCTATATGGTGTATTCGAAGTTTAAACCTTAACAATATGGTTCCAACATCATATTTTGATGGATATAAGTGTTTTATCATGAACTGGAACATTTTTATAATTTAAGATAGTTCTAGAAAAATCATGATGTACTCCCTTTAAAACCTGAGATGTCAAAATGTAGATTTCACAAACCCATACAATATATCACAAGTCAAAATGAAAAAGTCTCAGATAGATAAATTAAAAAGTGATACACTTATAAACCAAAAACGGAAATGTAAATTAGAGATGATGCCTTTTTATTTTACAATGTACAAAAAAGAAAGCTCAATTATTTACTAGCAGCCATGATGGTACCAATCAAGGCGAACACTTGCTATACTCCAGTGGGTGTGCCATAACTGATGAAGAATACCTTTTTGTTAGCACTTTATTTATCGATTTGTTTCTTTTCTATCTTTATTAATATGCGTTATGGTTGGACTATGCCCTTATACATACTGTTTGGTTTAAACAATATTTTATTTAAATATAATATTTTACAAACTAATAATTATAAACAATATTAATCGAAAGCTGATACCTAGAGTCTCCCCACCCCGATTGTTATGACCCTAACCCTAAATCATGGCTCACCATTTTAGCGGTAAGTAAAGATAGGGTCGCCATTAGTAATAATTAAACACAGTCCGCTCCTACTCGTGCTACTGTTGTGGTCGCCGTGGACTCAAACGCCTCTGTGGTCGCTCACACAAAAAGACTCCCCTGCTGCCGGGTCATGGCACAGGAGGGTATTAGTACTATTATAAAGGGACACTGTCCGTAAGTAAAGAATGTATTGACCATACGAAAGTAACTGTCTGATTTGTATTCAGTGAAATGTGTACTTGATCAAAGACCCACATAAGTCTGTAGTAATATACTCGCGAAATTAAACAAGAGATGTCGGAGAACAGCGCAGCTCGACTATTCGATTTTTCAGAGAATAATAAATTATACAGCTAGTATATACCATCAGAAACAAGGCTAACATAATGTGGGGTGTGGTTGGGAGCGCAACATAGCTATGTGTAAGAATTGACCAAAACTTCACAGAAATATGTAAAAAGAAAAAAAAAGAAAAAAAGAAATTCGAGTTTTGAGCGGGGTGGGGGTGGGGTGGGATAGAGGCGGGGTGGGTGGTGTGGGGAGTGGAGATGATGAGGGCAACATATATATGTAAGAAGCTTTGTAAGAATTCACCAACACAACACAAAAATATGTAAACAAAAAACAAATCGAGTTTTGAGTGGGATGGGGAAGAGGCGGGGTGTGGGGAGGGCAACATATATGTGTAAGAAGCTATGTAAGAATTGACCAAAACAACCCAGAAATATTGTAAAACAAAATAAAAATAAAAATATTTCGAGTGGGGTGAGAGTGGGGGGTGGGGAGGGGTGTGGGGCAAGATAGCTATGCGTAAGAATCGACAAAAACAACACAGAAATATGTAAAAAAAAAAAAAAATCGTGTTTCGAGTGGTGGGGGGCGGGGTGGTGGAGAGGCAGGGAGTGGGGTGGAGGGGCAACATATATGTGTAAGAAGCTATGTGTAAGAATTTACCAAAACAACACAGATATATGTAAAAAACAATAAATATTAAATAAAAAAATTCTAGTTTCGAGTGTGTGGTGGGTGGGGGAGGGTGGTGGCAGGGAGGGGAGGCAGGGGGATGGAGGGGGAAACACGTGTAAGAATTGACAAAAGCAACACAGAAATATTTAAAAAAAAAAAAAAAAAGAAGGAAAATAGCGTTTCAAGGTGGGGGGAGGGGTGAGAGGCGGGGTGGGTGGGATTAGGGGGCAACATATTTGTGTAAGAATTGACTAAAACAACACAGAAATATGTAAAAAATAAAGTTAAAAAAAAAGCGTGTGTGGAGGGTGGGGGGTCGGGAGGCGGGGTGGGGGCGGGGGTTGGAGGTGGGAGTGGGGGCGGGGGTGAAGGAGGGAGCCCGTGCCCCAATATCGGTGAAGTATGAATAAGATGCATAATGCTGTAAGAAATCCCAAACCAAAATTATAGATATATACATGCTTACATGCAAACCTAAATCTGCCTTTATTGCATATTTCATGGGCCATCACAATTTGGGTTCTATGCATGGAAGCCCAGAATTTGCAGAAGACAAAATTACTAACCCAACCCTTTACAACATACTATAAGGAAACCAATTCCAAAATTTAGTTCAGCTAGGACAAGAAATGTAAGAGATATAGACCTGTAAACACAGCTTACACGCAAAATTTGATGTGAAACAAACACATTTTAAGGGCTATCAGAATTTGGGTTCCACGGGAGTCCAGGGGTTACAGGAACCAAAATTAAACAGCCCTTAAGATAATGTTATAAGGAAGCTAATGGCCAAAATTGGTTGTGCTAGGGTAAGAATTGTAAGAGATATAGACTTGTAAACACAGCTTACACGCAAAATTTGATGTGAAATGGAACACATTTTATAGGCTATCATAATTTGGGTTCCATGGGAGCCCATGGGTTACAGGAACCAAAATTGCTTATACAGCCCTTAAGATAATGCTATAAGGAAGCCCAAGGCCAAATTTGGTTGTTCTAGGATAAGAAATGTAAGAGATATAGACTTGTAAACACAGCTTACACGCAAACCTTGATGTGGGAAGCCGACGCCAACGCCGACGCCGGGGTGATTACATAAGCTCTATTATTCTTCGAATAGTCGAGCTAACAATGGTTTTATTTAGTGTTTGTAAACATTGCTGGGACCGCATTATTTATACGTCTGTTGCTCACGTGAAATCCATTAGCGCATTAGATGTTCATCCCAGTAGGTCTTGCGTTACATCACGTACCCGTCTAGATCAATTGGCTCGTCTGTTATTACATTGAGTGCAGTTTTATTGTCGGCTGGGAGTTCAAACACATGAAGCGGTACCTTTTGTTGTACCGCCATTGAATTCCGTCGAAATATCTTATTTCTATTTAGTAAATAGCCAATAATGTGGAATGTTTACCAACGTACCTAAATAATTCATAGAGGCTACCAACAATGTAGTTCATAATTCTGTTATTTATCATCATAAGGTTTTTTTAAGATAAACGAAAAATATGTTCTGTGAAACGATTATTGATCAATAACCCTAATGTCATTGTTCAATACAGCACGATGCAGGTGTCATTTCTTAAAGATAAGGAAACTGCTCGGAGATTTAACCATTCAGGACTCGCATATATACAGGTGTGTTTTTTACTAGTAAAACCAATTAACGAATTCTGGAAACCAGATACTTAGCTTAAGAATAGTATTTGTACGCTTGACCTATACGTTAGCATCTACTACGTTTAATAACAACACAAATCACATTAAATCAGACATTCTTATTGCGCTATAGAAAGGCACAGTGGCGGGGAGTATCCAAGCGTGATTAGGTTCTGGTTTTAATGAGATTAGTCAAAACTGAAGACTAGACATGTGAAGGAAACCCGGACACTCGACCACTACACTATGTTTTGCTTTGTGATTTGAGATGGAACCAATTTCTTGCAAATGAGGTTTGTTCTAACACATTTTCAAATATTCCACCGTAGAATGAAACAACTGATACCTCACACTTAAAATAAATTTCGAAACTTCGCGACTTTATTGATGTGAGAAAACTGACATATAAATGGACACTTAAATAGTCTCGATCATCCAGACATCTCACGAGATTTCTCTCAAAGAAGTCCATACGCTAGCACTCGCCGTCAGCATGCGTATGTCTGGATTATAGAAACTAACACAAATTAAACCAAATTAAAGAACTATTAATTTGATGTATTAACACTAGATGTATTGCCAATAGGCACAGTGGCGGGGAGTATCCAAGCGTGATTAGGTTCTGGTTTAAATGAGATCAGTAAAAACTGAAGACTAGACATGTGAACGAAACCCGGATAATCGACCACTACACTATGGTTTGCTTTGTTTTGAGATGGAACCAGTTGCTTGCAGATGAGGTTTGTTCTAAAGCATTTTCCAATATTCCACCGTAGAATGAAACAACCGATACCTGACACTTAAAATAAATTTTGAAACTTCGCAACTTTATCGATGCATTAACTTGAATTTGAGAAAATTGGCATATAAAATGGACACTTAAATAGTCTATATCATCCAGACATCACACGAGATTTCTCTCAAAGAAGTCCATACGCTAGCACTCGCCTTCAGCATGTGTATGTCTGGATTATAGAAACTAACACCAAATAAGCCAAATTAAAGAACCATTAATTTGATGTATTACCACTAGGGGTATTCTAATTAGGGTGATGATTTCACCATAACTCAGTAATACTGAACATTTCTTACGATAATTATAAGCTATTGCTATAACTCTTTTTTAAAGCGACTTGGTTCTAATACATAAATAACAATAGCGTGTTTTGCATACTGAACATTGAAATATTGCAGATCATCACGTGGAAGTCACGTTTTGGAGGAAGAGACTACCCGCCTACTCTTTTTCATTCACGGAATAATGGCTCACCCGACATGGAACCGATACATTTGCTTGCCTTCAAAGAATCGCTTAGACAGCACCTTAGTTGTTTAAGGTATTGCACGTTACATGTGTATGTCTGTGTTTGCGTATGCGTGTGCGTGTGTGTGTGTGTGTGTGGGTGAGGGTGGAGGGTGGCGTTAAAAATACCGGGGCTGGACGTTTATAAAAACCGGGATGTATCTTCGTCGACATGTCGAGCCACAAGGAGTATGGTGGTGGATGAAGAACCGATCTGCATCTCGAGCCGCGGGAGATAGATCGGGGTTAGGTCACTTACCAATAAACTGGTTTCTTAGTCTGACTCTGTCCTCTAGTTCTTCTGTGGCCACCAGGATACAATTGATGAAGGCAATTAGTGTTGTCTTGTATGGCACCAATTCTGCCGTTCGTAATTCATGCACAATCACGCTAAATCTGTAACGGTGCTTCTTCGCAACCTGCAATGATAGAAGTAATATGCAAATGATCTATAACAAAACATGGTATACAAAAGGCAGCGCCATCTCATCGACGCTTCTTGGCCATATATCACCATGGTAATGACAAACGATTTAGACTTATAGATATATACACTTTTATTTTATAGGTACCCTTACAAATAAATAAAGACTATTGTTTTCTATTGTCTTCATTTACGCTGCAATGGAAATATAAACAAGAAAGCCACCGATTCACATGTCTCGCCTTACAGGACTAATAAAAGCGTAAACAAATAAAAGCTATTTGTCCATGAAATTGAAGGTCAATGAAGTATATGGAAACCTTGTATCAGAAAGAGATGTTCTACGCATTTATTTATGTTAAATTTGACGAAAGTAATGACCTTGCGCAAAAAGCATAGGATTAAACCAGTCTAGCTTTTATAAAACACAAAAGTTTAAGTTATAATTAAATAAACACACATAAAAGACGGTATTAATATGGTGTTATTCAACATGGCTCAGATTGCTATAACATGCGTCGGATCTTCGTAAAGCTTGGGCTGATATGATCCACGATCAAGTTATATAAACGTGTCTTTTTTCCGAAAGTTATAGGAAAATGTGCGTGTTTTAAAAAAATGAAACTTTTACAATTTAATTCTCAAAAAAATATTTAAAACTCATATAATATTCATGCCCTAAAAAATATGGAACGTTCGTATAAGAATTATATGATGCTCATGTTAACGTGCATGCAATTGTTTATTATATCTGGCAACTTGTTTTGAGTTTTGAAGGTAATTTATGCCAAATGCCAGTTCGCAATATGAGAACAAGGAACTTGCACTGCCGTCATCCAATATCTTACAATACTATTTAGCAATATAATCAACGAAAACCTCCGGAGCTCGTGAACAGCATTATGGATACAATCTTTGGTAAAACATGTCTTTGAAATATGCTTTAAAGAGAAATGTCGATACTCATTAGTATACTAATGTTTTCGTGATCATTTCAATAGACGGTTCTTAAAATAAAACTAATTATTACTGGCGGAGTATGATTCCATAGCTTTATAATTCCCAATCGCGTTTTGCCATTACGCAGAAAGTACAGGATGAAGACAGTCTAGCTTTAATACTACATCTCTTCAATCATATATCAACTACTATGTTAAAATAAACACACATATTAAAATATCAAAGGTTATGCTGTGGGTAAATAAACACACATATTAAACGACGGGATAATGGTTTCAAAATTCGCGAGTTTTGCCAATACGCGAAAAGCAAAGGATGAAACAGGGCTAGCTTACATCATATATCGAAGGTTAAATTATAATTAAATAAACACACATACAAGACCGTATTAATATGGTGTTATTCAACATGACGCAGGCGTGCTATAACATGCGTGGCAACTTCGTAAACCTTGGATTGATATGAACGAACGATCCAGTTATGTACAATAGGATCATTACTATAGTAACTTGTTCTGGAAGTTTGTATCACCGCGAGTAGGAAAATGCCAGATCAGGATCTAAAGTCGTTAAGTATTAAGTGTACATGTATCATTCGATGCGTTTCTAGCTTAAATCGGTTATGTGTTGCATCAGTGTAGCACCCCACATGGTTCTAGCTAAAATCGTTTATTCGTTTCATAAGTGTATCTCCCGACGCGGTTCTAGCTGAAGTCGGTTATTCGTTTCATAAGTGTATCACCTCACGCGGTTCTACCAAAAATCGTTAATTCGTTGCATAAGTGTACATGTATCACCCGAAGCGGTTCTAGCTTCAGGCAATAATTCGTTGAACTAGACTAAATTATAAGTGTATCACCCGATGCGGTTGTAGATAAAAGTTGTTAATTCGTTGCATAAATGTTAACACTCGACGCAGTTCTAGGTATATCGCCGGTGATAACATACAAAAACGACGTAGCAGGGATGATATCTCTATAGTTTATGATGATGTTTCAATATCGCGCTGCGATTTATTATCACCTGCAATATCTCCCTCGCGTCAGATAGTATGATATTACACATTTTGTCTACGGGGATTTAGAATGGGTATTTTATGTGAGGTATGATAACAACCTAGTACCTTAATTTTCCTACAATGGAATACAAAACCCTGTATCACCTCTAGATGTTATCTGAATCAGTCTCACTATGCTACTAAAAATAGATTTTGGAAATTCCAATACACAAATATCAGATTGGAATGTTGGGGATTGCCCGGCTAGTAATCCATTAAGAACAATGGATGTTTTAACATGTTTTAACTATCAGAATTTTTGTGTGTGCGTTTGGGAACATTGATTAATTAATTTAACATTATCGTGATTATGTCAGTTGGTAAATTCACCAGAATTTTAATTGTTTACCCCATGTGTAATGAACACATGTGTAGTTGTTGCAATGCAATGTACATGTTTTCATGCGCGTGTAATGTTTTTATGATTGTCTTCCTGTTGGTGGTTTTCAGTTAATTTGACTTAATACAAAAAAAAATTGTTACGTGTGTTCTATCTTAATGACATGTAAAGCGGTATATAATAAAAGGATCATTACTACAGTAACTTGTTCTGTAAGCTTGTATCACCTCTCGTAGGTAAATGCCGCGTCGGGTGATACACTAACGACTTTAGATAGAACCGCGTCGAGTGATACAACAATTAACGATTTTAGCTAGTACCGCGTCAGGTGATAAACTTATGCAACAATTAACGATTTTAGCTAGTACCGCGTCAGGTGACACACTTATGCAACAAATTAACGACCATTGGCTAGAACCATGTCGGGCGTAACACTTACGCATTTTTTAAACAACTAGAGGAAGAAACATGACGGGCATTACACTTATGAAACTAATTAATGACTACAGCTGAAAACATGTTGGGTGTTACACCTATGCAATAAATGAAAAACAAAAAGCTAGAATCAGTCGTGTGACTGCACATAAAAGCTAGAATAAGTAGTGTGACTGCACATAAAAGCGAGAATCAGTAGTGTGACTGCACATAAAAGCTAGAATCAGTAGTGTGACTGCACATAAAAGCTAGAATCAGTAGTGTGACTACACATAAAAGATACGAGAATATTACATTTTTCGTGATTTTGAGCTTTGACCTATTGACGCCAAGATAAACTGAACTCATTATGTTACAAAGCGCAGTTCATTTTTGAAGTTGATGAGTGTGGTAACATGTATTGAATAGTTATTGTGTAGATTTCACAACAGGCGTCCTCCCACCCGTGAAGCTGTTAAGTTCGGTTATATTTACTATTAACGTGTATACATTTCTGTTGTCATTTAATCAGGGCGACCTTGACCTTTAAAACATGACGCCTTAAATCAATAGGGATCCTTCTCCTATCACCAACTACAGTCCACCCGTGAGTGTGGCTAACTATGAAGACTTATCGTACGGACATGACTGTGAATACAGCGGACGGATATACGTAACCCAGAAATATTGACAAGACATGTTCTCTTCGCTTCGTTCGTCGGAGAAGTAAACCGCCCCGGTCCCGTGCATGTTAAAGAATCATAGAAATGTATTCTTTCGTTAGAGATGGAATCCTATGTTGTCTTCCCCTCTCTCTGGGTGGCTCTAAATAACCTATAATGAGTTGACAAGCCGTTAAACAACATTCATTTGAGAGACGTTTATAAACAAATACATATTAGAAAATGTGACTTGTCTTGTTTACCTTAAAACTATCCAAGGCTTCCAATGTAAGTTTGTATCCCTCGGCTGAGTAAACGCTGAGTGCAGAAAGGAGCTCGAACACTTGTTTTTTCACCATAACATTGTTAGTGTCCAGGGCTGAAATATTAAAAAGCTCAGGTACTGTTCTGTTAGATAAAGCAATATATAAGTAAAAGTAGGTATACCGTCGAACAAGAAATGAAGCATTCACAGTCAACCGAAACACGCCTCAAAACAGGAAATGAAGCATTCACAGTCCAACCGAAACACCGCCTCAAAACAGGAAATGAAGCATTCACAGTCAACCGAAACACGCCTCAAAACAGGAAATGAAGCATTCACAGTCAACCGAAACACGCCTCAAAACAGGAAATGAAGCATTCACAGTCAACCGAAACACGCCTCAATACAGGAATGAAGCACTCACAGTCAACCGAAACACGCCTCAAAACAGGAAATGAAGCATTCACAATCAACAGAAACACGCCCTGAAGCATTCACAGTCAACCGAAGCACACCTCAAAACAGGAAATGAAGCATTCACAGTCAACCGAAACACGCCTCAAGACAGGAAATGAAGCATTCACAATCAACCGAAACACGCCTCAAAACAAGAAATGAAGCATTCACAGTCAACCGAAACACGCCTCAAAACAGGAAATGAAGCATTTACAGTCAACCGAAAACACGCCTCAAAACAGGAAATGAAGCATTCACAATCAACCGAAACACGCCTCAAAACAAGAAATGAAGAATTCACAGTCAACCGAAACACGCCTCAAAACAGGAAATGAAGCATTCACAATCAACCGAAACACGCCTCAAAACAAGAAATGAAGCATTCACAGTCAACCGAAACACGCCTCAAAACAGGAAATGAAGCATTCACAGTCAACCGAAACACGCCTGAAGCATTCACAGTCAACCGAAACACATCTCAAAACAAGAAATGAAGCATTCACAGTCAGCCGAAACACGCCTCAAAACAGGTAATGAAGCATTAACAATCAACCGAAACACGCCTCAAAACAGGAAATGAAGCATTCACAGTCAACCGAAACACGCCTCAATACAGGAAATGAAGCATTCACAGTCAACCGAAACACGCCTGAAGCATTCACAGTCAATCGAAAGACATCTCAAAACAGGAAATGAAGCATTCACAGTCAGCCGAAACACCTCTCAAAACAGGTAATGAAGCATTCACAATCAACCTAAACACGCCTCAAAACAGGAAACGAAGCATTCACAGTCAACCGAAAGACGCCTCAAAACAGGAAATGAAGCATTTACAATCAACGAAAGACGACTCAAAACATGAAATGAAGCATTCACAGTCAACCGAAACACGCCTGAGCATTCACAGTCAACCGAACACACCTCAAAACAGGAAATGAAGCATTCACAGTCAGCCGAAACACGCCTCAACACAGGAAATGAAGAATTCACAGTCAACCGAAATACGCCTCAAAACAGGTAATGAAGCATTCACAGTCAACCGAAACACGCCCAAACAGGAAATGAAGCATTCACAGTCAACCGAAACACGCCTCAAAACAGGAAATGAAGCATTCACAGTCAACCGAAATACGCCTCAAAACAGGAAATGAAGCATTCACAGTCACCGCAACACGCCCCAAAACAGGAAAATGAAGCATTCACAGTCAACCGAAACACGCCTCAAAACATACGACACCTACACGGAAAAAGCAAAGCATGCGACACCCCAAACTAAAAATACAAAGGTTGACAATAGGGTTATCGCCTGGAAAAGTCAGTTGCAAACAGTCGCTTGGGTTTAAACTTGGTTCTAGGATGCACTAAACCTCACTCTTGCCCTATTGCCATCCCAGTAAAACGGGACAGTGTAAAGAAATCCCCGCCAGCCTATACCCGCTAACAAACTAGGTAGCATTTACAGGCAGTACCATTATAGCACACTGATGGTCGTGTATATACTTATATACACAAATAATAAAAGTCTAGAAAGCCACAAAGCAAATGCTCAATGACTTGGCAGAGGCCAGAACAAACGATCCAACATAACAAATGAAGGACAGGCATTATTTCTTAATCTTCTCTAAAACACAATAGACAATAGCAAAAACGCTGATTATGAGTTATGAGACATACCAGCACGATGTCACATATAATGAGTTTTGCTGAAAATTAACAGGGGAGAAACACGTCATATAAATTTTCCTCGTTTATCAACTTTAAAACATTAAAAATTGCGAGACTGCCTCATCAACTACGTAACTGATACAAAATCATATTTCGATACTGCATTCTCAGCTGAACATCAGCTTCATCTCATAAATATTGCAAGGTTGCTTTTTCAGTTATGTAACTATGGCCATGCATCATATTGCGATATTGCATTCTTACAGGGCTCCGTTGGTAACCGTATTTATTAAAGATACACGTCCATATTAAACCACCATACGATTAAATAAATGGTTTTAAATTTAAATAAATGTTTGCGATTAAAAAAAATTGACATTCAATCTACTAAATGTGCAAAGATTTAAATAAATCTGCAACACGTCGTTAAATATAAACGATACTTATTAAACCACCTACATATTTACCAAAAACGTTTGATTTACTAAATTCGCAATCATCGCTAAATATGAACAATATTTATTAAACCGCCACAAGATTACCTCAAAGATTGTGTAAAGCGCAACCTTTCAGTTAATGCATATTGAATTCCATCAACTTCATCTCAAGAGGTTACGAGGTTGCCTATCATGTCGGTATCATATTTCGACATTTATTCTCTGTTTGTCATCAAATATTGTTTCAGTTTTGTACAGCGTATGGGTTTCTGTGCATAATTTGATTGCACAAACCAATCGATTATCTTGCAATAGCTTCGGATGTCATCATGAAATGAATGAGAGTAACGTGTTAATCTTCTAGGATGTGGACTGTATGGCTTGCAATCAAATAAAGCCATCTAACAAGATAGTAACTGCGATCTCTGAAAGGTGTTTGTTGATGTTGTATCTTACAGGCTTTATAAAAGAACCTTCACACTATTGACGCACTAGGTTAATAACGCACTTAGATTTATGATTATTTAAACGTTCCAATTTGAAACAGGATATGAATTGTCACAAATGTCCTGCGTGATATACACATATACATTACATACAGGATCACTTCCCGGTAATGTGTGTTACGGAGGAAAGGGAATTATCACGAACTGCCTCCCTCCACAGCACACGTGACACGGCGGAGGATCGGTGGTTTGAAATGTCGCGAAAACCGGTTAAATTGTCCCGATTCTTTACTGTTTATTTATTACTGTGGAGATTTTTGTGTACTACGGAACAACGAGAGCGGAATTTTCAGTACTTTATTCAATATATTTGTTGGTGAATATTCAATAGTTTGTTTGCATGATACGACCCCGTTTCCAAAATGTTTTGCTTTTGAGACGGTCTCGTATATTTCAACATTTCGGAGTATACGAATACACTATATAATATTCACCACAAACTACCTGCAAATGCATGAAGTAGTAAGTTAATATAAAGAAACCTTTAGCTCGAAGCGTGACGTTTTGAAATCGCGTGATCCCCTGCCCTGTATATATACCCGTCTATTAGTTAAGCGTCTAATCATGTAATGGGAGTGGCGCACATATCCGCTGCAAGTAACTTTTTGAGTTTTCAATTTAATGAAATTTCTCTTGGAAAATCTTGAATCAACTCAATATTTGAACATTGAAACTTGTAGAATGGCAACAGTTGATTAGTCTAGATCATCTGCAACGCTTAGTACATTTAAGACAATCGTCTAAAACATTTCTTTTAAATATGTTTTGAAGTGGCAACCATTTTACCGACATTCTGGTATCGTTTGAGATTAAAAATGTTATAAACTGGAATGAGCAAATTAGGTCAACTCCAATACGACTTTACCAAATTTGCTTATTCCAGTATATAACATATTTAGTTAAAACAATTGTGTAATGTTACTTTTATCTATGCGTCAATTTGGTAGGGTAGAGGTAGACCTCATCTGTTTTGAAACAAACTTGTAGAACCACAGTCGCGCGTTAGTGAGTAGCTGTCAAACATTCTTCAATGTGCAAACGTAGAACAAGCGGGACTCAAACGTATGACTGTAGCATTGAGAGATATACATTACACAAACAAGAGTAGATCTAAACACAAATATGTTACCTGTTATAACAATTTTCAAATTACATGCAAAACTGATTGAATTATATTCTGTTAAGGCCAAAACACAAATATGTTTAAAACAAAACAAAGCAACAAAACAATGAAGGGGTAAAAAGTTGTGTCGGCGGTAAAAATGGCGATTCGGTTAGGTGACAGGAAACAAACCACTTTCTTGTTTAGGCCTAAGGTAGTAAACGGAATGTATCGTGACTTATTGTCAACAGACGATTTGTCGACCAAAAATAAAAATCCACGTAAAAATTACAATAATTTATTAGGGATATGAATCGTGAAATTCTCAGTAGCCTAGCTACCTATTAGGCCAAAAGGCCCGGGCCTCACATCATATTCACATATATGGTTGAAAAATATAACAACGAAATAATTGAATCATGTTCACTCCGAGTTGTGAGATTAAATCACAAGGTATCCCGAGAACAGTGGTACTCCGAGTTGTGAGAATGAACTACAACGGTATCCCGAGATCAGTGGTATTCCGAGTTGTGAGAATAAATAACAACGGTATTCCGAGACCAGGGATACTCCAAGTTGTGAGATTAAAATCAAATGAGCACAAAGATTTATAAGTTATGTTTTGTATATGTGTAGTCTGTATGTCTCTACTACAAGTTGTGTGTAAAACATGTGTTCTTTTAGTTGAAGTTCACACCTTTTGGAACAAGGAAACTTCAGGGAGAATTTGTCACTTTACAGTGACATTTGTGTATTATAAATCGTTGTGCAGCGGGGGATATGGCTGTCTTTCAGACTACACTCGTGTTCATTTGATTTTAACCATACTTGCATAGTAGGTCGATATAAATGCAAGGTTGTTTCCTATTTTAATTCAGCTATGTTGGTCAAAGGGTCTATGAATTACCTCCCCTTGAATTGTAAAAATTAGCTTGACGCTATATTCATTTCTAATGACTCAACCTTTAACAGGTGATGACATGTGATGTTTTTTGATACACTTTAACACCTGTGAAGATACGGTTCAGATATGATGAAGCGTGATTAATTTTCATAACCAATCATTCCTTTTGTTCCCTTCTTTATTCCTGTATATACATTACCTTATCTCGTTTTAATCGTCTTACTTCCAGATACATTAAACAATGCATTGATGTATCATTAGATGCAATGATGTATTATTATTAAGAAGAGTTGACACATTTTCAGTCCATCCATGTCATGCATGATTGTAAAGAAACCTTCCATTACATGGATGCACACATCATAGTTCACCATGCTCTCAGTACCTTCGGTACTTTGATTATTATTGCATACATGTTTATAAAATAAATCGTACATATAGAGGATCTTACATGAGTACTCATTCATTATTGAATTTATTTAACGAGTTGGCAAAATGATATAATGCGGGGCTCTTGAGATGAGCAAGAGCATAATGTATTTATATAGCAAGTTATTGTATGTAACAAACTACATGAATATAAGTAATTCTCTCTTTCCATTACATGCAATAACTCATTTATTTACTTAGATCTTTTATCCATTCAGCCTTACATTCGTATATTATGTATAAGTCACGGCATGTTTTAATAAGTAAACATAGTATGATTTAGCAAGTTTAAGTAAATAAGTAACATATCCCTTTAGGAGAGATCTTTCTATAAAGCAGGTAGTTATATCATCACGTGTGAGTGTCATTACAATGCATGAAAAGTTCAAACAGAAAGCCACATGAAGTTCATTATAGAGTGAACAAGTCAAATAAAGGGCTATAATTCTGTTATTAATTAGGCATTAACAATCTGTGATGTAGAAGGACATAAGGTCATCAGTTGTTATGTGTAAACTATATTTTGGAACAATAAGTTCGAAAATGATTGAGAAAAAATAGGTTAACATGTCATTATACAATATGGGAGTGGATAATTCTAATTCAAACCAAGGATCATAATTCTGTAATAAATTCGGCAATCAATGATGGGTGATGTACATCAGTTGTTATGTGTACATAACGTTTGGGAACAATCAATTCGAAATTGTTTGGAAAACAAATGTGTTAACAGGTTATTTATACAATATTAGAGTGGAAAATTCTAAGTCAAACAAAGTGCCTGTAATAAATTAGGCTGTCAATGATGGGTGATGTAGAAGAACTTAAGGTCATCAGTTGTTATGAGTATATGAATAAATATTGAAAAGAGGACCCTTGGAAGCAACAAAAACAAACAAGAGATAAAAGTAGCAGATACGGTTTTATTGAGTCTGTTCATGAGAGGTAATGCCAAGCGTAAAGTATATGAATAAATACTGAAAAGAGTATCCCTTGGAGGCAACAAACACATAAAAGAGATAAAAGTAGCAGACTCGGTTTTATTGCGTCTGTTCATGAGAGGTAATGTAAAGTGCCATACCTCTCACGCCTCCTAGCACCGGCTTAAGCGGTATTCTACTTTAAAGTCACTAAGATCGGGACAATCCATTCAAAAATGCTTGAGATATGCAAGTATTAAAATGTGTGTTAAGGGACGCGACATGATGGTACGCGACGCGATGCAAAATCTAAGTCAATGAAAAGGCCATAATTCTGTAATAAATTAGGCAATCAATGATGGGTGATGTAGAGGGACATAATGTCATCCGTGTTTATGAGTATATGAAGTTTGGGACTACTTGTTACTACTCCTACTACTGACGCTCAACTGGTGTCAGAAGTGGGATAGCTTCTCGACAGTCTTAATACTTATACTTTTACTTGGAATCGGATTTTTTTTTGAATTTCTGTCAGGAAACCCGTTTAATTCCCCGTCATAGGTGTGTGGGGGTCGGGCAGCCATCCCCCAGTCACACCGTACAATAAACATGTATTCAATATACACATACACAATTCAGAATATTAACATGTAGAACTAATATTACGGCGCTATTTATTCTTAACTTAAATACATTGCTTGATTAAATCATAATGCAAGTGGTAAGTTAACAACTCAGATTTATTTTCCAAATTCTACATATCATGCTTATGTTAATACCATCCTCTTGACGAAACTAAATTCAATAATTAGCATGTCAGTCATTAATCGTTTTTAAAACATAGAATGTGCATAGTGTGAAAAATCTTTAGTCATTGTGGGTCATTGGATATTATATATCTTATGCCAGTACCATCCTCTTGACGAAACGAAATTCAAGAAGAAAAAATAGCATACCAATCATTAATCATTTTTTAACCATCAAATGTACATATTTTGAACAATCTTTAGTCATTAAACACTGAAAGCAAAACATTATTTACACGAATATATCTGCTACGAAGCCTGACAGTGCTATAACTGTTTTATATGATTAATTGCTGTCGTGTTTTCGCGCTTCATGTTTCATGGGGTGTATATCTCCCAGCTCATTCGATGTGCTAGAGCGTGTAATGATTTTATAGACTTCAATGATCGTAGTCAAATTATTACAAGTTAACTTCTTCAGCAGGGTTTTCGTTATCACAAACTACGTAGATCTTTCTCTAAATTCTACCGCCGCAACGAGGGCCTGCTGGAAAAGTACAACACCAACCTTAAAACACTTCTGCGACTAGGCATATCACAACCCTCATTTTATGGAGATGTGGTCTATAAACTTCGAAAGTTAAAGGGGTCTGACGGGTTTCCTGACCGCTTTACAAACTTAATCAGGAAGTTCGTCAGAAAAGGATATAACTCCTTGGTTTTACAGCGCACTGCATGTTTAGTGATTGACCCCTCTACAGTCAGTCATTACGCTTCACTTTTCACTTGACGTGCGATGACTGGACTACCTCTTGGGACTCTATGATTGTACCTACTGAAACCCCAACTAAGGGAGGTGGGTGCATGAGCTTTCATCCCTCGGGTTTTCTGGTCGTACCCTAGATTTGTCTTCTCTTTAGCTGCAACTACTATGGTTTTTCAGTACGATTCTGGATACATCCTGAGATGTTTATTATTTTGTATGTATATCTTTAGTTGGTTTCTCTGGATGTGGACTTTATTGTTAGAGATTTCCTTTTGATGGGATTTAGTTTTGTTTACACTGTCTTGTCTATTTGGGCGCTGACAGGATAATAGCGAGGATTGTGCGCATATAAAATCGATTCAAGATAACCAGTGGGTCTTATTGCCTACTGACCGTTCCAAGTCGGTAACCCTGTCTTCACCACCCTTTCTGTTGTTTTTTGTCTCTTTCATGGTAGTTTCAAGTCCTTGTTTGCAGTACAGTGCGGACCTACGATGCCATTGCGTTCGGACGCTGTGGTTTCTATAGGACCCTATATATCATTTTGCCATATAAAAAGGTCTTTTATTGACTGATTTATCTGAAGCAGTAGGAAGTCAGAGCTAGGAGATTAATTCTCAAACTTGTGAATGTTCCTACATTTCCATATTTGCCATTTAGCTTCATAAATTATGGTATTGACAATTTCAATGGTATTGGAATCGGAATAGAGATATCTTCTTGACAAACTCAAATTTACTATTATTCTTACTACTGATGTTTAAAATGGCGTCAACAGTGCTATATCTCCCGACACACTCAAACTAACTATTGCTCTTACTACTGACAACAAGTTGGTATCAGAAGTGCGATATCTTCCGAAACACTCATATTAACCACTACTCTTAACAATGCTGGACTTGGTATCAGAAGTCGATTCTCGACTGACTACTCACACTACGGTAGAGCCGTTTCAAAGTGACACATTTTAAACGGTAGCGCGGCGGATTTGTAACCGGAGGCACCGGGTTCAATCCTCCGTGATGCCACTGAGTTCCGTTGGTTTGTTCTTGGGCAAGACACTTTCCCTTAGCCTCGTCCGTCGGATGGGGACGTTAACCGGGCGGTCCCATGTATCGGTCTATCCTCCGAGCACGTTAAAGAACCATACGAATCTATTCGATAATAAGAGTAGGGCAGGTTCCCGGATTCCTATGTATCCTTCCCCTCTCTCTGGGGCGGCTCTAAATAACCTATACTGTGTTGATGAGCCGTTAAACAACATTCAATTCATCTTATGAATTATGATGACCATTTGTCAGCGTCCCGCAATGCCTATATCCATCAAAGTTTTTTTTTCGCGGCATATGCTGCTGACATTTTGTGAGATAGCAGACAAAATCCTTATTGTGTAAGCCCAGTTCAAACACTTTGTTAATATGCTTAATGCCTATTTATTGACGAATAAAATACTAATGTATTAAAACACAGTCATATTTATATTCGTCTTTGCGTACAAAAACACAACAACACAACAACCGCCACCACCACCCAAACTTCCAACATCAATGAATGAATGAATGAATGAATGTCTTTATTTATAGAGGGTGACCCAATTAACAACGTAATAATCTCAGCCTTATGTTCATGTTTAATTTGTAAAGGTTCTTAGCGAAAAAACGGACACAATACTGCTTATTAACATTTAGCACAGTAATAGCTTGAGTTTGAAATTCATACAAGTATATTGAAACACTATTCATAGATCTAAAACAGTGGAGTGCGTGGTCCAGTGGTAGAGCGCCGAACTCAGAATCGAGAGGTCGTGGGTTCGATCCTCGCCGCGGCCACGTTATTTATCCTTGAGCAAGATAATTAATCCAAATTGCTTAGTACTGGTTCTACCCAGGAAGCCATCGAGAGTGATTAATCTAAGTTGCAATAACTCGTTTCGCAATCGATGTAAAATAAATATGTTTAAACTAAATAGATCTAAAACAAGCTGAGTGGCATCAAAGTTGCTGGCGTGTTGTATAATCGGTGTTTTCCACCCAAAAACAAATTGAATTGTAGTTGAAAACCATCTGAAAATGCCACTGTTCTCATGGACCTTTCAAAAAGGATATTGTCATGCTCCCTGTAAGGTCTAAGGGGAGCATATAATCACCCATTTGACCGTCCGTCCTCATATCTCTTCTTTATGATAAGTTAAACAATATTTAAGCAACTGAAAATAAACTTTCCAAGGGTAACACATTCAGATAAACATCCAGGGAGTGTTGTCACGCAATGGAAAACCATTCATAGCCATATCCTGTAATGGTATATACAACATATGTAACGTAAATCTAACCAACCAATTATAATACCCCGAGTGAACCTAACTCTGACATAAACTTTTCTGAACAGGATAATGCAGCCCACGATTTTATACCAGCTTTTAAAATCCCTCCAGTTACCACTGATAAGCCAGAGCATCTAGAGGATGCCTATTTTGGGGATTATATGAAGGCTGAATAGAAAATAAAACCAGTGTTGCCAAAGTGCCTAACTTGCGCTAATCTTGGTCGATGGCCTGGTAATCATGAAGACGTGGATACACTGTCGGAAAATATCTCAATCTAGGAATTACGTTACGAGTTTGATCACTAATTCATGAAGTGAACAGAAGTGAGCGGTAATAATGGGTTTAGTTTTGACATCCGCCTGTAAATCAGGATGGCCAATTAATACCGCCGATTAGGCTGCCATGGCAACCACATGGCTCAGGGAAATGTTTATTTTTGTCTTTGGGGGAAAAAGAAAGAAACAAACATGCGTTAAATATCATTAAATATATCACCGATATAAATACTTCCGCGTTTCGATCTTATATATATACATGTATATATAAGCGGTAAACGTGCAACTATTTAGTACAGCATTTAATAATTTCACTGAGTGAAAGTTTGGGATTTCTAACTGAAAAAATCTTAATAATAGCTAAATATTAAAACTAACTTAGAACACAAAAATACGTCGAGTCATAACGTCAATAAAGTGTTGCTGACGTCGACGTCATCCGCCGATAACGTTTAATAAATCGATTAATTTCGTTAAAATCATACATAAACTGATTTATAAGAATGTAAGGAATACTTTTAACAGCTGGGTTCGATTATAGGGAAATCATCCACTCGTTGGTAGGTGTGATTATTTTAAACCACTCGTATCCGCTCGTTCGTGAAAAAAACACATGTCTACCATCTCGTGAAGGATTTCCATATAATCGATCCCAGCAGTATAACTATATATAAAAACAACAGTTTGGTGCCTAGTCCTCGATATGTAGTCTTACACCAAGCTGAAAACGGAATTTCAATATATATGCCATGATGCAATACACGTATAGCGATGAAACAACCATACTAATGGCATAAACGTATTAATTACTTTACAACAGCCTACGTTCTGATCGCAGTGTAATCGCATTGGGAGGCTTAATGGCAAACGTGTCAATGTGTGGCTTAAACGAGATTTAATGGGGGATTTTCACACTTTTCACAGATATTTTGTCATTTAAAACAAAACGATATAAATAAAACACGCCGTCAAATAGAAAACTGGGATGTCACCAATCGCAATTATTTCAAGCAGCTATCTCGCCAGATAACGACAAAGTTAAACTACAAAACCTTTATAAAAACTCTATCCGGGTGTTCAGCTCATATAATAATGTATATGTGCTGATTAAATCATAGGATTTTTTACCGGTTCTTAAAAAATACCCGTGATTGAATATGCGTAAAATGACTTATTTGGGATTTGACGTGACTGCTTAAAGTCGTTTATATTGTGTTATGGAGTTTGGATTCTCAAAATATGTAAGTTATATATATTCCTCGTCGTCAGAAGGTTTAGAATCGGTGTACATATGTTGTAAAATGTGGCTGTTGTTGGCGGGATAGATACTTTAATGTTAGTTGAAAGCGTGGCCATACTGTGCATTCTGTGTCATTCCTTGTATCGGAGTATATCCCCTTAGAACGTTTAAGAAGCATAGGCTCATATTCGGTAGTACAGGGTACGGTTCCCGGGACTCATGTTGCCTTCTCCTCTTCCTGTGACAGATCGAAATACTTTAAAAGAATTTATTGATGAATCGTTGACTAAAAATGCAATTAATCCGTAACACAACAACAATGTAGAACGTTGAATTTTAGACCGCACATCTAGAAATTGTTAAAAGGATGTATACACATTTTAAAACAATGCATATATGTATATACGTTTTTTGGATAAAGCATGTTTTTCTTATATTGTATCGTTATTCCCATTTGTTATTCTTAGGTAAAATATCCTACTAGCTTTCTTATTCGTGACCTGACTTTTAGTTACAGTATTTAATAATCTCCCGTGCGAATATAATACTTCTTAATGAGCTATATACTCAAAATGCTTATTGACCAACGTGTAGCTATGCGTCCGGTATTGTTTAAAATAACAATACCACTCCTGGGGAAATATGTACATTGCAAGCACAGGTTAGAGCATAGTGCGAAAAGTTAGATCAATTTATAAAAGGCATCTGTGGTATATATTGATATATATGTATTTTGGGGTTTCTGCTGTACTCAAATTACAGCAGAACGGCTAAAAATGCATATATAATAAATCACCATGAAATGGTGATTTACCTGATTTATTAAAACTTTTTTTAGAATAGGGTAGTGAAGTTTAATTGTTTTTAATAGTTATCAAAATTACAAAAATACTGCTTTTTTTTGTAATATAATTATAAAATGTTTCTTTAATACAAAACAAATTTGTTGATTTGTTATCAAACTTTTACTCAAATTAACAATTTTCCGACTTTGAATACAAAGGTGGTGGATCATACTCAAACACACTACTAAAACAATAAATCACACACTTTTTAGACTTTTTTGTAAGGTTGCCATTGCTTCCTTTCTTCCCTGCTCCACTAGTTCTTTTTCTTGAACTTCACTAATTTCAAATTTCTTTTGTTTGATATCCTGTTTCAAATTATAGTATCTCTCCAGTTCATCCAAAACCATCTTGAACTCTTGTTCTGATATCTGTGCATCACTCAACGCTTTTGATAATAACTGCTTTATACTATTTAACTTAGACTCTGCCAAAGTTTTTATTTCATGATGTTTTTGAGCTTTTGCGTTAAGCTTGCGTCTGATAAAATTAATACAAACACCTGTAGCTCCACATAATTTTGCTGCTATTTCCAAAGGTAACAAAACTGGAACAACAAATCCAATCCCAGCCATAATAACACCTGCAGATATCAAGGTAGTGTCAATTCCATTTGTGATATTAATACCACGTTTATATTTTTTATAAAGAGACTGACGTATATCTCGTTCTGTAATTAACTTCCGTTCAATCTCTGAAATCTTTTGTAATCTATAATTTTGTCCGTCTTCCACTGGCAACTCAGGATAAATACTTGGTGCTGTCGGTTGTTTCATTTTTTATTTAATAATAAAAAATTAAATTATTTCAATTAATAATGATGCCACCGTATTTATAGCGGTAGCGTTGGTAGTCTTGCAAACAAAGTTAATAACAGAACCAGAACCAATATCTAAAGGTTTATCAAAGTTATCATGTATGCGTGGGATGATGTGAAGCGTTATGCCATAATCTGGTTCATCATCACCATTAACAGAAACTATTACAGATACGTCACCAACTAATCGTTCACTTGCTAAACCTATTCCCATAATACGCCCACGTCGTGTCATTACATGCCCCACATTTTTTTCTGCTCCACCGTTACCAAATGAGAGTATTCTATTCAATACAAGTTGGCCCTTAGCCTCTGCAAATATTGTTATAATTCCATATTTAAGATTATCAACTCTATCTTTCAAATGATTTAACTGGTAAACAAAAGGCACAACTCGCCTATATAAATTTTGAACATTATTTATCAAAGCCTCTAAGTCTTCTGATTTTTAGGGCTTGTTGGTCCAAATATACTCATTGTTTTTTTTTATAAAAATATATTTTTTAAATAATTTCTAAAACACAACTCATAGGCAAACCGTGATTATCTATTTTGTTGCCATGCTCATCTCTGACTTCTATTTTCAATTCAGTAATTGCACCATTTGTAAGACAGTGATATTCAGGATAAAAACATGTATATACAATATCTCCAAACTGCTTATTTACCACAGGTATAACCCCTATAATAGTGCTTGGCGCACCATTGAAATAATTACTACTTGTATTAACTTGTTCCAGATGAACATATAGCTGTTTATAAGGAGCTAAATCAATTGGGTGGTTTCCGGCGCGAATACCTTTTAACCATTTTCTGTCCTCGAATCCCAGCATTTTTGAAAGACCGCTTGATAATCGTGTCTCTATTGACGTATCTAAAATGGCTATAGCACTTTGGACAATAATGCCCAGGGTAATTTAGCGATTTAAAATCTTTTGACAACTGTTGAAAGTTATAGAGTCCACCTGGTATATGAAACGTTTTATCTGGGTCTTTTGTCTTTATGACTTCATGATTAATATTATACCAACCGATAGTGTATATAAACTTTTTAATCCAACGCGCTTAGTTCCATCTCTATTATCGATATACTGTTGTAAATTAATAGAGTTGTCTATGTTTGAAATTGTATGAAACATTTTTTTTAATATATATAAAAAATACAACTAAAAATGATTTCTAAAGAATTCAAATATAACCCTGATGCTCACTATTCAAATACTTTCAGCAAAAAAGTGATAGATATAATAAATCAAAACATAGTCATTACATCAAACGGTAAAGGCTTTAAAGCATCATTTCCCAATGTCTTTGAAAAATACAAACTCCCATACGTCAAATCAGATGCTATAGTCCAAAGCTGCGGAAAAGATTGGATGTTATTTTGGCAGAATCAGTTGAATTTTGCTATTTGGTGTTCGACAACTGGATGTGGTATTGATTTCAACAATCATCTAAAAGCTGATGCCCTGGTTGGTTCGTTATTTCGATTTCAGGTCTATTACCAAGTCAGAAGAATATTATTTGAGATGAGTGTAGCAATGCCGCAAGACTTAAATTGGAATGCGTTTAATAACACATATAACCGAAACGCATACGAGAGAATATGCAAGGAGTTTAATGTTGATATTTATGATGACTGGAGACAGAAACAAAGCTATAATGATGGTCTAGGAACAATTTATAATTACTGGACAAATATTGGTTATCAACCTTTGATAAATTCTGTATACGACAACAAAACGATGAGTTTTACAGTCTATGAGAGCGATAAAACATATCACATTGATTACAGTGCACAAGGATCTGAGGCTGATAATAGTTGGTCTACTTTTATACTAGATAGTTCATCTGGATTTACAAGAGCAGGAGTAGAACGCATCAATGACAGCATAAGAACATACTGCTGGGCAATCCTTGGCTCACAATCACAAACAAGAACTGATATACTTGGAACTGGAACGGCATTTGATGCACAGAAACAATTTCTAGAAAATGTAGAGGACGCAATAAACAGCCCCATTGACTTGCCCAGTCAAATTTCAAGATGTGAAATCACCCTAAAATATGCAAGAAGTAAAGTAAATTTTGTCTATGGAAGTGGATTGTACATGTCTCCGAGTGACATGGAGTTGAGAATTGGAACAATACAAGACTACAATAATGAAATTGTAATAGCAACCGATGCACAAGCATTAGGATTGAATAATGATGTGAATGTAAAACCAGTACCGCCAAAAATTATTCAACCTTTTCAAGGCACCACAACAAAGAATTTTTTACCGGAACATTCTGACTTTGATAAATCATCAATACATAAAAATGTGGAGCATAACCCACCAGAGATGAAAAAAATAGCGATTGAACACGAAGATAACAAAACAACTATAATTGTTGGTACTATAGTAATAGGTCTTGCTGCATTACTTATTTACGAGATTTACTAAACCACACTTTGGCTGCCACATACAACAACCCGGAAACAAACACAAGCAAAGCCCATATATTGTTACCAAGCCAATTAATAACATTACCTGTTGCAGATAAAAGCCATGATACTATTGCACCAATAACTCCTGGAAGTGCTGCAGCAGCTTTACCAGCTAAATTAGCGAGAAGTTTACCAAGATTACTTAGTTGTTTTTTATCCAGTCCTTGACACTTGATGGATCAGGTTTTGGAGTTTTCTTTGGAGTTGGCTCAGTCCCTCCGCCCATTGTAGGAATAATGGTCTCAACTTAAACCCCAATGATCATACCAAACGCAGTCAAAATACTAACTATTGTTATACCTTGCTCTCTGAATAATGTTTTTATTCTCTTACCCAATGTTGTGTCTTCTTTTAACACCTTATTTATAGTTTATTTTATCCTGTTTATTTGACTGCGTAATGCTGCTTTGTTTTCACTCGCCGCTTCAAGTCGTGCACTTCTTTCATCTTCTAAGTTTTTTATTCTGTCACGTATGCGCTCTTGTTGAAACTCATCCTCCTGCCCGTGGGTGCTAACTAGTTCTAATTTTTGTTTTTCTTTTGTTATGTCTTTATCAAGCTCAGTGAGCTTTGAGAGATTATTAGTAAGTTCTCCACGGAAGCTTTGCAGTCTCTTATCTAAACCTCGTATCTCTCGCAGTGTTAGATCTTCTGATTGAACAGCAGTTTTAGGATGAGTTTCATCTATTATATTACTCAAATCACTCTCAATTATATTTACAGCATCTACTGTATTTTGTACATCTTCAGTTGTTGAAAAAGTTTGCAATGGTATATTTTCTGCAGCGATGGTATCTCTTGTTTTTGCCAAGGCTGCTAATTCTGCCCTGCCCTGAGCTATTCTAACAGTTGGACTTAAATAATCGTACATTTTTAAAGTGTTTTTGACAAAGTCAACATCATATTTTCGATTTAGAGTGTCCAGCACATAAAAATTGATTGGTTCGTCTGGGTTATTTCCCCTGTAAAAGGTAAGTGGAACATCATCCGTCCCCAACTGAACTGCATATAACATTGTTCTACCGTTTTCGTCCTCAGCCACTCTGAAATCATTTTTATAATCAATTCCGCTGATCTCAGCATTAACTTCCGTAAAAAAAATGATCTACTAACAACCATTTTTGTGTAAGTTGTTTTTCTGTTTTATTTTTCCCTTGAAGTTGATCAATATTGTTATTTTCATTTACAATTTGTCTCTGGAAATCTGAGCCAGGTTGTATAATTTCTGATTCATCATCAAGAATTTAACTTATAAGGACATCATCTGGATCGAACGTAGGATTGTCAAAGTATCCGCCATCAGCCATTGTTTATTTTATTTAATTTTAAAAAATATATTTAAAAAAAAAAAACAATGTCAGCTCACGGAAACAAACTCAACCCTTATAGAAAACTAAGAGAGCCTCATGGTGCCAAGGGCATCCGCACAAGTGTAGTAATAACTAATAATCCATCAACAATAGACCAAAACCAGCTCTAAATCTAAGTACTAATGATGTGATAGTTCCACGTACTGCTCGTCTTGCCTTTGAAATAGAACTTAAAAGCAGAACAGACGCCAACGCTACTCTATACCAGAATCTGGGTAGAGCATTTGTGAAAAAAATGACAATAAGAATAAGTGGCAATGAAGTCATGTCAATAGATGACAGTGATATATATCATTGTTATGTAGATTTATGGAAAAGCCCTACCGAACGAGTAAACATAGCTTACCAAGGTATTGGTAAAGCAAACATGTTAAAACATAGAATTGGTGCGGGAGATAAATCCTCAGACACCGAAGATGAAGCTGTAGCAGCAGCTTATGGAAATAGATTTTGTATTCCACTCGACTTTGAAATGTTAGAAAGTCATATGCCATTTTATCAAGCGGGGCTTGGTGATAGGTTAGAATATGAATTACGTTTAACGATTATAACAAAGTTATCAAAAGCAGTGATGTTGATGCATCTTATGCAATAAAAAATATCTGCTTGGAATTTGATATGGTTAGTGATGTTGAATTATCCAGACAAATAAGACAGCAAACCAATGGTAAGATAGTATTTATGTATGATCGTATCTTGCGACATAGAAAAACAAAAGCAAACAAATCTGATACCCTTTGGAATATCAACATTAATGTACCAGCACGGAGCATGAAAGGTATTTTAATGCTGTTTGAAGACCCAGAAAGAACAGACACGGAATCCTTTTACAACCCAAAGATTGAAAAGGTTGAAATGACAATAGAGGGCGTACCAAATCAGTTGTATAGTCAGGGCATGAAGGCATATCAACATTTGGATGAAATCAACAAATATTTTGCCTTGACATCAAAAAGAAACAAGGAGACAGACATAGTGGCGAAGGACTTATACTTTACCAATGTTTCTCTTGAGACTTATCTGACAAAAGCATATGCTTTGTGGCTTGACCTTAGAACATGTGATGACAATTTATTACACGGTAGTGGAAGAAAAATAGAAAACGGAAGTGAAGGCATAACGATACTAATAAATAAAAACGCAGATGCAGATCAACCTTTAAATATTTATCTATATATAATACAAGATGCGCAAATCAATTTTGAAGATGGAAGATACAAAGAAATACGATACTAAATATCCTAAATATCCCCACAGTGCCATTATCTATGTTCAGACAGGCTGTGGTAAGACAGAGTTTGTTCTTGACATACTTGAAAAAGAGTATGTTTGAGTTTTTGAACATATAATTATAATGTGTCCAACCATAGAGTGGAACGAGGCTTATAAAAATAGACCCTGGATAGGAGATGTAAGAAACCCGAGAGATAAAAAAATAACAATTGTCAATCCCGTGAGCAACGGCAAAGAAATGCTTCAAGAACTGTTGCGTTTATTTTTCAAACAATATGCTGGCAAGCCCACACTATACATCATTGATGATTGCTCCGCCACAAAAGAATTAACAAAGAAAAAGGATATGTTATCAGAGTTGGCATTCTCTGGTCGTCACGCCAAACAATCAGTGTGGGTCATTTCACAGAGATATAATTCTGTATTAAAAGATTTGAGGGAGCAAGCAAAATGGTTGTGTATGTTTAACACCAAGGACAGAGATAGTTATGAAAATTGTTTGAAAGAGAATGATGTTATTCCGACGCTGGAAGAGAGAACCAGAATAAGAAAAGCTTTAGCAAAAACTAAATATTCCAAGTTAATTTTGAGAACTGACCAACCAACTGGTTATTGGGTTGAATAATTTTTTAGCATTGCTTTGTTGCTAATAGTAATACTAACAGCAAAGTAGCAATGTTAATAGCAATACTGACATGGAAATATCGGAGAATATAGTTATGCTTATAGCATTGCTCATAGCAAAGTAGCAATGTTAATAGCAATGCTCATAGCAAATTAGTAATGTTAATAGCAATGCTTGCAGCAAATTAATAATGTTAATAGAAAAAATAGCAATGTTAATAACAATGCTATTAACAATACTAACAATTACTAGTTGCATGAATATCGCAGCTGGTTGTTTTGTATTTTATATTTATTTCAAGATAAAAAATAAGATTACTAATATAAAAATGAATGCGGAAGAACTATTACAAAATATATCGGAACAGACGGAATCCACAGATGAATCAAAGCAACAAGAAACAAAAAAAGAAAGATTATCAGCCATAGTGGCTGGCGGCGGTAGTCGTCAATATTGGGGTAAAGACATACAACTCACGAATATAGATGGCATGCCACCGGATGGAATTAACAAACTTTACTGCAGATAGGAAGCAAGGCTTGGGGCAAGTATGACAAAGACTTTAGGCAATTATTTTATTAACTTGTATGTGATGGGAGTATCAAAATATTTTAATGTAACCAATCCACCAAATCTGATAGAAGATTTGTAGGAAGACCCATTTATTAATCATGCTTTAACAAGTGCTTGTTGTGAGTTGTATTACAGGTATGGGATGTGCTTAGCGCCATTTACAGCAATACTGACAACTGTTAGACATATTGATTTTAATAAAAATAAAAATATAGATAATATAAATGGAGAACCAAGAGAGTGAAGTTATACCTGTTGAGGTTGTTACACAACCTGTTGAACAACAAAAAGTAAAAAATCCAAAAATAATAGAAGATGGGAAAAACGGAGCAGCGGCAAGAAAGGCAAAGCGTTTGCTTCAGGATGCACAAGATGCTGCAAAGCAAGATGCTGCAAAGCAGGATGCAAATGAAATAACAAAAATAACAATAGGTAAAGAGGAATCAGAAAAATCAAAATAAACGTATACAAAAATTATATTCCACCGTGTGTGGTTTTAGTAGGCATTGCTGGGTTGGGTTGTATATTTATAACAAGAAATATGTTGTTACACATCCTGTTGCTGTTCCTGCGGTTACACCAAAAGACCCGTTTGATTTTTAGTAATTTATTTTAAAAAAAATAATCATATAAAAAACACTCCAACTGTTGGATATTCTGAGATTGGCAAAAACTACTAAAAAGACCAGCCCCTAAAGTAGATTTTAATATGACAGATGTTGGAATGCTGTCTGTAGATATAATGTTAGCAATGGCTACAAAGGATATGCTGATTAAGCAAGGTATTATTCCTGCGGATATTATGAAATAATTTTTAAAAAAGATATATAAAAAAAATGGCGAGTGCAGTAGCAATGATGATAGGTGGCGCATTAACAAACGCATTGGCGTTTAGCGGTTAAAATTATTTCTTTTCAAAAATGGGAAGTCATTCAGATGAGGAAAGACAAAGGCATGACAAAGCGGCGTGGAATAAAAAAAGAACAGAGAGATTAGATTTTATTAAAAAGCAACTGCAAAAGGAGATCATGCAGAGCAGACTTTTTATAATGTGGTCCAGGCTATGAAGCAGTATTATTATATAACTGGTAAACAGTTGCCTTTGGAACCAAAGCCTAAGTTGAGTGATTTCTATACACCATCACCGGATCAACAGAATAGAGAAATTACGTTTATTGTGGTGGGCATGGCTGCAACTGGATTTGTGGCGTATAAATTGATTTCATGAAAAAAAAATATAGTTTAAAACTATAATTACTTTGGAATGACTAAGTTATATGTTTACTTTGGAATAACCTTTGGAAAGACTAAGGCATATGCATGATACCTATTTTTTTGTGTTTTTACATGGTTTCAATCCAAATGGTCGAATATAATATGGTTGTTTAGCACTCTTTTCTATTTTATTTTTAAGATGATCAGGCGCCCATACTTCACCGTTGTCTAATAATGTCAATACCATGGATGGACCATATTCAGTATCCAGTATTTTCGTATCTGTAATAGTGTATATTTTATTTATTTCCAAGTCTGTCCATTTCTTTGTGCTATTTTGATTTTGCTCTTCAAGCAGTTCATCGAATCGTGCAGTTGTGATTTCCATTTTTTTCTTTAGTTATATAAATTTTAATCTTTAGTAAAAAAAATGGAAAAGATTTATTACAGCCCAAAATGATTTTGGAGAGGTTACTCAGCAGTTATAAAATTGGCAAAATAGGCTGGTGTCAGTGAGAAACAGGCATTATAATTTTTAAAGAAACAAGCTGTGTGGCAGATTTATTTACCCGCACCAAAAAAAATAATTAGACCCAGGTTTGATGTTTCCACTAAGAATGGAGTGCATCAAGCTGATTTGTTATTTTTACCGCATGATATTTTTGGTCGCAAGACATATAAATATGCGTTGACTGTGGTTGATATTGCGAGTAGATACAAAGAAGCAGAGCCACTGACTTCCAAGGATAGTAAAGAAGTTGCCAAAGCATTTGAGAAAATATACAGTCGGCATCTAAAACATCCAAAATTATTACAAGTTGACCCAGGAAGAGAATTCATGGGTGCAGTATCGCAGTTGATGGCAAAACACAAAGTAAATATCAGACGGGGCAGAACAGAAATACACAGAGACCAAGCTATAGTGGAAAGATTTAACAGAACATTAGCTGAAAGATTGTTTGGCTATCAGTATGCTAAGGAAATAGATTCACACAAACGTAACAGAGAGTGGGTAAAGAGATTACCAGAAGTTATCAAAGCAATACATGTTGAGACAATAAAGCCCCCTCCTGTTGAAACAAAAACATTAAAAGAAGATCCTATCTGTATGAATGCAAGTGTAAGATAGTTATATCAACCTGGGGAACAAGAATGCGGAAGACGCAGAGCAACTGATCCAATGTGGAGTGTAGATATTCACAAGATTAAAAGTTATATGGTAACGCAAGGTATAGGAGTATATTATTTAAAATCACCAGCGCCTCAAAGAGGATTTGTCAAAGAAGAACTACTTATTGTTCCTGCTGATACCCAAATTTATAAGTTTTTATAAAAACCATGTGCATCAGTTTTAATACCGTCTGGTGCTATGTATCTTTTTGAGTAAAATGGTGACAGTTTTACTTTGTTTACTGTTATGCCATATATCTGATGCTTTATTGAGCGTATCATATTCATTTCATGGGTGTATTTTTCTTGCCAAACAATGCATCCTTGTAGTTCTCAAAGTTGATATGTTTTTGGATTACATATTTTTTTACTCCTTTGGCTTTTTTAATGAGTTGTTCATCAGCTCTCAAAACAGAATATATTTGGTCTTAATCCAACATATTCAGCTATAGCAACACCAGCACATTCATCTTCCATTTTACCTATTACTTTTTTGTTTGTATCATCGTGCATTGGATGGTTTTGCGGATAATCACTTAAGTCATAATCATCTTTCATTTCAACCATATCTTTGTATGCATCTTCTGTTTCGATGTCTACTAATAAACTATCAATATCTGTGTATAATAAAGTACAGTTAGATCCATACCTAATTTTCAAAGTATTATAATACCAATAATACATTAAGTGCTTTGATAAATCTAATACTGACATTCCAACATAAATTGGTTTATTTAATGTTAATTTTGTTTTGTTTACGTGTATTGCTGACAATTCATCTGAAAATTTTATGCGCCGGTTTAAGTTTGGTTTTGCTATTATTTTTTCATTTTCAGATCCATTTGTTTTGACTAATTTTATATCAGTCCGCTTTCGTAAATTTTCCATTGTTTTTCCAAACACAGAGTTGTTCATAAGTTTGTAAAAATCTTTTTCAAAGTTTGATTTAGCTTTTTTCCTAAGTTCTGTGTTTAGATTTATGTATAATTTCATTCATGGTTTTTCATTAAATTCTAATAATCTGTGTATTTTCTTTAGTTTCATGCCTAAAGATAAATACAGTTGCACATTTTTATAATGTAACACATATTTTTCTTTGTTCATAAGATTTGGAACTAGTTGTTCTGTATTTAATATGCTATTATTTTCCAGTAAATCTGTCTGGTATTCTGACAACCATTATTTTTTTACTTTTAATCTTTCCGGCGCAAGTGGATAATCATTGTGATAAACATGACGTTCTTTTGGATATTCCAAATCAACTTCAAGTATTTGTCCTTTACCAGGTTTTGGTTTAGAATATGATCCACTTTTGTTTCTTTCTTTCCAAATAAATCCAGAATATGGAAGTGGTTGACTCATTAAGTGCCCATAAAGATTATTTGCATCATAATACATTAAAAAGTTGTTTTTTTCGTCAGGTTTTCAATCAGCTACATGTGGATTGTTTGCTTTGGCATGTCTTTTTGATACCATACTTATGCCACCACGCATCCCTTTTTCTACAAACAAATGCATGTCAATGTCTGTAAAAAGTTCTAGTTCTATTTTGGAATGTTTAAGTAAAGCATCCCAAGATAATCCTGGTGCTGTATAATAATGTAAAGCATCAAGTTTGTATGCATTCATACATGTTTTTCGACACATCTGCTAACAGAGTTACATCAGTTTTTAGATATAAATCATGAGTTTAACAGTTAAACTCTTTCCATATTTTTTGAGCGTATTCGTAATCTTCGGGACTTATACTTTCATCTGAAAGACTACTGTAAAACTTTTCTATAGGTGGTAATTGAGTTTCCTTAAATCTTTCCACACTGTCTATATATTCGTATGGATAAACGCCTTTTCGCAGAAGTAAATTTGTTTGTTCCCCAAACTGATTTTTAGTAATTTTAAAATCAGTTTTGTCTGTTGCTTTAACCAATTTTTCCAGAGACGAAACCATAAACTGAAAGCTATCCAAGAACCTAAGTTGTCCTATGCTAAATGATACATATTTGTCAGCATTGTTTGGGATGCATGTAATATTACCTGACATTTTATGTATTTTTTGCATGATGAGATGACTATCATATCCTTTGAGGTTATGAAATACAACAGGGATGATTGTTTTATTTGGTTTTATTTTCAGTTTCAGGTTACAGTTTGTGTGTGCTGCACCTCTATATTCACCTGTAAAATGACAGTGGTCTCTTACTTTGCCGTTTTTACCGCCTTTCATACCTATTTCATTCTCGCATATCCAACATTGTGTTGCTTTTTCATGATCTTCCTCATTTTGTTGTGTCATGATTAATGGTTTTGGGTGAGCAAATATATTATTAATGTTGATCTTCTCACATTCTAAGTGATTTAAAAACTTTTCAACAACATCTTGACCTCTGTAAATGACAGGTTCTTCAGCTTTGCCATAATATCTAACAACCTGGTATCCAAAACCACAAGCTTCGTGTACATTTTGAATTTCAGATTTCTTTCCAAATTTGATTAATTGCGGTTTGATTTTACTCTCAAAATCAGCATATATTGCACAAGGCACATGCATTTGATTATGATGATTTTTAAATGTTATGTAATTTTTACCTTCTTGTGGCATTTCTATTCTGCAAGAATTTTTGTTGATACCATCTCAGTCTTCTTTGTGTTTGGTAAGGAGTTCTTTTCCAGAAAAGCCGTGAAGGCAACGATCGCAAAAGTAAGTTTGACCATGGTGTTTGTTTTGGTCCCAGAGTAGTTTATTCAGATTTTTAATCCAGCAATAGTGATATTTTGTTATTTTTGTTGGTTTGTCGGGATAATCATCAGGGTTATAGTTGTCATCTATGATTCCTTCTTCATTATTTGGATCATTCTTTGATTCTTTTTCAACCTCAATGTCTTCAGATATTAAAAGCAGATTAATTCGCTTAATATCTTTTGGTTGTTCTGATATTTTATATGGAAAAACAGTTACCTTTTTATTTTTTCCTGTTATGATATGTCCATAAACGTTAATAGCAAGGTTGTTTTGTTTATCTACTTTGGGAATTTGAGAAATTGGAGTGGGAAAGTCAATGTTATCTTTCTTCAAGAACTCTATACTAGGATACTTTAATAATCTATCAGAATTCTTTTCAGCTGGATTTAAAGCTGAATTTATTGCATGAAACAAACATTGATCATCGTCGTTTTTTACATTTATAATTGCTTTCTTATCAGCTACTGCTTTAGGCAAAGGAATATATGAAGAACCTTTTAGTGGTTCATATTTTGCTATATTTAAGTACAACTTAACACAGTGGTCAATTTCCAGTCCAGATTCTGTGTTTGTAAATCTTTCTAAGCTTTCTTGTATAAATGCAGATGACTCGTCGTAAAACTCATTTACTTTTTCAGAGTTTAAAATTGCATTTTGTTCACTGTGTAACACGGCAGTAGTGTATTTTTTGGTGGCATCTTCATCTTTAAATAAACTTAATGTAAGACCTAATTGAAACTTTAATCCATTCGTCTCTTTTAGCTCTTTGATAATTTGTTTTGTAATAATGGATTTTTTATCATGAAATAGTTCTTGAGGGTCTTTATATTTCTCAACAAATGTTTCGTATGCTTTGAAATAACCACATATTGGTTTGTCAACCAGTTTTAATTCTGAAATAGATTTTTTATCTTTAAAAACTTGTTTAAGTTCATTTATAACATTTTCTTTTAATTTATCATGTTATTGTTTTTCTCTTTTACGTAGTTTTTTGTCACGCCGTCTCTTGCGTAAATTTTCTAATGTTTGAGATTTAACCTCTGAAGTTTCCTTTGGAACTTCTTTAAGAGCATCTGCCATCTTTCTAAGCTGATCATTATTAATTATTCCTTCCCGGTGTAATTGTAAAATGTATTTCACGTCTTTGGTACTCATTTTTGTAATATATGTAATATTATTTTATTTTCTTAATATAAAAAAATATTTATTATAACAAAAAAAAGAAAATGGAAAACACTAAGAAAATTGAAAACATTTGCCAATTTCTCAAAGTTGGATATCACGAGCCTTGTAAAAATAAAACAACAACAGATTGAAACTATTGCAGTTTACATAAATTCAGATTAAAGCAAAGTAAAGTTTTACCGTGTCTAAAATGCGGAAAAGGCACAAGTGCAAAATATCAAATATGTGTTGGTTTAGTGCTCATATAGTTAGATTAAGACATAGATACTGGGAAGTAGTAAAGCCATATATTGTTGAATGTATTAGGCTGAGACATATAGGAATTTGATTTTCTAGTAAAAAAATCATATTTTATTATATTCGTGTTTATTCGTTGAAATGAGTAAAATTTTGATAACAAATCAACAAATTTGTTTTGTATTAAAGAAACATTTTATAATTATATTACAAAAAAAAGCACTATTTTTGTAATTTTGATAACTATTAAAAAAAATTAAACTTGCAATCTTCACTAACCTATTCTAAAAAAAGTTTTAATAAATCAAGTAAATTACCATTTTATGGTGATTTATTATATATGCATTTTTAGCCGTTCTGCTGTAATTTGAGGCGGAAAAAAAATTACAGCAGAAACCCCAAAATACATATATATTATTGCAAAGAGCATAGCCTATATTGTTAATTGCAGCTTAAAGTCGGGTTCTTTTCCTGATGTATGTGTGGCACCGCTAAAGACCACAACTCCGCTAAAGACCACAACTCCGCTAAAGACCACATCTCCGCTGAGGTCAACATAACTTTCTGCTAAAGTCCACAACCTCGCTATAGTCCACACACATTTCCTCTAAAGACAACAAATCCGCTAAAGTCCACATAAATTTCCGCTAAAGTCCGCAACTCCACTATAGTCCACACACATTTCCGCTAAAGTCCACAACTTTTCCGCTAAAGTCCACAAAAGATAGTGTCGCTAAAGACCACAAACGTTTTTCGCTAAAGCCCACAACCCTTTTTCAGCGAAAAACACAATTTTGAATTAATTGTTCTCTCATTTGTGAGAGATGTTTCGGCATCTTTTTATTAATTTATGCAAACCATATTTGCGCCAGATGTAGTTTACATGATCCATAAGTTTTGTAAATATACAATATTTGTCAGGAAGATGCATTAAAGCGCTAAGTGCGCTCTTTACAATCAGCAAATACGTTTGTTGCAACCCTAAAGGTAACACTTGCATTAAAGGTAACTAGCTGCACTAAAGGTAACACTTTTGGGACTAAAATAACAACATACACTAAAGGTAATAAAATAAATTGCACTTAAGGTAACAATTTCTGCACTAAAGGTAACATCCATGTACCCTAAGGGTAACAGCACATTCTTGGTGAAATTTGTATTGGAAATGCAGGTTGGTCAACTAAACATGTTATTTATTTCAGCAAAAATCTCCTCTTTTAAACTATAGACAAAACATACATATCAGTTTCAGTATAAAACAATTGTGTAGTGTTGTGTAATTTATTTTATTTCCTTTATTGTATATTGCTACTTTTAGTCCCAAAGGTGTTACCTTTAGTGCAGCTAGTTACCTTTAAGGTCAAACCCGGTACGTTTGGACACATTCGAATTCAGGCACTTGTTTTGACACATATCTGTGCGCCGGAAGCTTTATGAAATAACTGCGTAATGAAGGGTCATATGCGGATCGTTTTCAAATGAAAACGGAATTAATCATTCCATTTAACACTTATTAAACAATGTGTATGCTTTTGTCATCACACCTCTGGTACAGTTGGACTCTTATCGGTTCATTCATACACCCATGATGGTACACTCGGACATCTGCGCAAGTTCGAAAACCGTAACATGGTTTAAAAAAAATCACTGTACAAGGTAAAAGACGGTATGGAGCCATACACAACTACTATTTAAGTACAAATATACAAACATAGAAAAACACGCACAACCCATCATTTGTCTTCATTTTCCTGGGTCTGGAAGTGTTGCGATGGGTTCAAATTGATTGACTCATATTTATTAGATCTATAATAATTTATAAAATTAAATTAATATTGATTGTTTTGGAAAGCGCTAGTAAGAGTGATACCTGTAGTAAATCCGCACATATTTCATTTTAAATTATAAGTTTGAATTGAGCGTATTAAGGTGTCCGATTGTACCATCCACTATTTTACCAGGAGTATGGTACAGTCGGACACTTTCATTTTGTCAAATAAATGAACCCAACAATAAACGAAAATCCACTTTCATATATTAATCATCAACTACGTAACTTAATTGTTCAAATGGACACAAATTTCAAGTACGGCCAACAAGATCGAGTAATATCGCAAATTTGTTGGTGCGGTTAACTGGATGCTCCTACATAACATGTTTGTAATGGCGCCAAATCAGGTTTTGATGACATATCCATTATTTGACCAATCAAAACGTGTGCTACACTTTGCATAACAATAACAAACTGAAAGCTACATGATTATACCGGAAGTACTTTTAAACAGTGTTGTGAGTGTAATCAAGCGTCCAATCGAACCGGGTTTGACCCTAATGCAATGGTTACCTAAAGGTTGCAACACACGTATTCGCTGAATATAAGAGCGCATCTAGCGCTTTGATACTTTTTCCTGCCAAATATTTCATATGGATCATGTAAACTACATCTGGCGCAAATATGTTTCGCATACATTAATGAAAACATGCTGAAACATCCCTCACAAATGAGAAAACGATTTATTCGAAATTGTGTTTTTCGCTGAAATAGTGTTGCGGACTTTGGCGTACGTTTTTAGGGGGGAATTTAGCGGAAATGTGTGTGGATTATAGCGGAGTTGTGGACTTTAGCGGAAATTTACGTGGACTTCAGCGGAGTTGTGGTATTAAGCGGTGCCACATGTATGGAAAATTGCTAAAGTCAAACCTTTATTTAAAACAGGTACTGCGGATAATGTTAATAAGTATTGTCTACGATTCATTCATGGAATTCCTTCTTTCTTTTAAATTACTAATACAGGCACAAAGTGGTTTTCGTAAAAATCGCAGCTGTGAAACAGCAATTGTTCTTATGATAGATAAATGGCTTAAAGCCCTAAATGAAGGAAAGTTTTTTGGAACAATTATGGCAGACTTTAGAAAAGCATTTGATTTAGTTGATCACGATATATTACTTTACAAATGTTGTGATTTGACTATAAAATTGTTTACATCATAAATAATTGACCGGAAACAAAATGTTGAACTAAATGGTACTTTTTCAAATTTAAATGGTGTTAGCTGTGGAGTACCACAATGGTCCTTACCAGGCCCCTTGTTCTTCTTAATATTTATTAATGATCTACCTCTACATATGAGTGACACAGTAAGGCATACTGATATGTATGCTGACGATACAACTATATATGATATTAAGGATTCGTTAATTACAATTGAAAATAATCTACACGCTGCATATATTGCAAAACTGATGCTTAGAAAACGGCATGGTATTAAACACTAAAAAAACTAATGCTTATTAATTACAACACCTCAGAAGCGCGCAGTACTACAACACTCACCTATGTCTTTAAACTACAATAACATTGATATTCAATTGACCTCTGAAAGTAATGAAAACCTAAGCCTAATTGGGATGAACATATAATACGCATTCGAAAGCAATGCATTCCACTTAACTATAGGAGGCACATTTAGATTGTTTCAATATTCTATGGGCAAATACAACGAAGGGAAATATTAATAGTCTTTTAAAGTTTGTCATATTATAGGTTATAATAGCGTAAATGAGTCTCCATTGCCCTTCCATAGTAAAGTTAGAATGTTGACAACCTGTTAAAAACTCAAACCTCGTTAGCATTCTGGGAAACTTACTTTATCGTGCAAATAAACATGTCTGCTATTAAACATTGACAAGGAAATAGGGAGTTTAATACCTTCTAAGAAACATTTCTTCAGCTGTATACAGTTGTATATTAACACCGGGTCAAAGGTACCCCTTGCAATTTCATACCCTGTCTACTTTCACTTCTCAAATGTATATCAAAAACTGTCAAAAACATGATGAGCTGCATTTGCAAATATCAACAACATGTCCAGAATACAGTTACAGCCAAAAAATAACAGGAAACTGCACTAAAAAAAGTTTTAAAGAAAAAAAGATTAGCACTCTTTAATACAGAGCTACATTCGACTGCACCAGGCGAGCACATCCGGCAGATTTAGTGGAATTAAACCTATATTAGACAACGAATATACATGTTTAAATGATGCAAAGAACACTATAAATGCAATGACAATTGACCAACGATTTGCTTTTAATAATAAAGCTAAATTCATGTTCAAAGTTTCTAAGCAGCTGGTTCCTGCTTATATATTGGACATATTTGCGTAACATAAGGTCAAACAATTTACGATCTCATTGTGATATTAACTTTACAATTCCTAAGCCAAATAAGGAGCTTTTTTAAAGGAAGTATATCTTACTCTGGGCCAGTGATTTGGAACGAAATCCCAAAGCATATAAGATCTTGCACGTCAGTTAAATCTTTTTCGAAGAATTATTTAAGTGGATAAAATATACTGTAGAAATGAAATTGCTTTTGTTAAAATTGATATTAAATAACAATATAGATTATTTTTGAACACTTTTGTTTCCATTATCAATATCGTTGTGTTGCTATAAACGTGTATATATGTTTTTGTTTACTATGTTGCTTTGTGAATAGGGTCTCGGGCAAGATTAATATAATACTCACTGGGCTTCCCACTTAAAATAAAGTCTTCAATTCAATTCAGTTCAATTCAATAAACAAACTTTGACGGTGTGTATTTTGTGTGGCTTATGATGAAACACCGACAGCTTCAAACTCAAAAAATATACTTTCGACGATAATCATTCTTATCTTTTCAGTTTCGTAAATTGGGTTATTTGAATCTAGTTTGTGGAACTGTGTCAATGTCATTATTTATAGCCATTATGTATAAAATTATCAAAGTATCAAATTTGTAGAAAACGATTACCAACGCCATGTGGGTGATGTGAAATCATATCAACATACATGTGCCCAAAAAACGTTAAACTTATTAAACTAAAGTACTTGGAAATTATCTGCTATTGTACGCTACGACGTAGTTGGGATCACCGCGCTAAAAGATCACAGCTGTTGGTCCAAAGATAGCGCTAAATATGATACGAATAAACGCGTGAATGATAGCGATCTGATTCTAATGCACTACCCAGTGCTCGCTGCGTACAGATTCCCCAGAAGTGAAAACGTAAATATAGGTTAACTTAGGAATAATTTACATTATTGTATTTGTGCACTAGGATTGTGTCAGTTAAAAGAACACGATTCATATACTGGATATTTAAAATAGACAACCCAATAACTAATTTATGAAAAAGTAACTAATTAATGAAGAAAACATACAATACAAACAAAAAACCCACAGCTTAATCCCTTTAAAAACGCTCGTTACCAATCGGCATGAGCATTATTAATTCATTACTTTGGCTAGGAACTTCGATATCTCTTAAAGCGTGTATTCAATCATCGCATATGCCAATATACAACGCATTACGAATCAAACTCATGCGGACGCATGCCCTAGCAGAGATGACTTTTTTAATTTCCGGTTATTAGATGACTTCGAATAGAATTACGATGTTCCATGTCAAACAATCCTAAGCGGCTGTAGTTAATCATCAGCCTATTATGCGGGTAATGACAATCTGCGGAAATAGCAATTTAGTCAATAGTTACGACTGGTAAATATAAAAACTTAACCTTTTGAATTTCGACTATTACGTTTGTAAATATTCAATAATTTGATTTTTGTTTTGTGTGGATAAAGTGTTACGTCATTTTTAGCACATGTTAGGCCATATATGACGGTCGATATGTTGTGGTAGCGACAAACTCCCCATTTTTTTCTGGGAAGAACCAGTACTGTATACATCCCGCCATCTGCAAGAATTGACACTTTCTCACTTGATAAGTCGAGCTCCCAACGTCTTTACAGTCCAGGACACGGAGGCGCTTTAAACATTTACTAGAATATTTTGATATAGACAAAACTGATTATCTAGATTTTTGATCGATATATTTGATCAAATTGAAACACTAGGATTCCGCAAATAACTTAATCTCGATGTTTATTTAGTGGTTGATAAGTTTGTGCGTGTGTCTGCGCTAGTTATTGCGTAATGCCTATTTAGAGTTTAAAATAGCTACACCATGCAATCACGTGTTGATGGCATAGTGAGTATACGTTCATGGTATAATGAACAAACAAAGACCTAAGGTCCCTAGTTCAAATCATAAGCCGGGCAACTATTTATTCTTTGAAGTATAATAAGTTATACATTCCACGCATACAGATTTTGAACATTTTAATGAGACTCACGATTTTGAAGATTTCGATCCAGTTTTTGAAGAATTAGATAAACGAATATCTCACGAAGAGGTATGCAAATGTATTACATTGTTAAAGCGTAGAAAATCATGCGGCGAAGATGAGCTTTTAAATGAGTACTTCATCGAGGCTAGTGATATATTGTCTGGTCATATTACTGATATTTGTAACAGGGTTCTAGATGCAGGAATATTTCCTGAGGCATGGACAAAAGGTTTTATTATACCGATATTTAAAACTGGTGATAAAAGTGATGTTAATAACTACAGAGGAATAACGTTATTTTTGGAAAATTGTTTAATTGTATTTTAAACCAACGTATATCTAAATGGTGTAATGAGAATAATGTTATATCTGACTCGCAGTTTGGTTTTAAAAAAGGATGTTCAACAACGGACGCTAATTTTATATTACAGGCACTTATTGAAAAGGTGTTAAATGAAAATAATAGATTATATTGTGCATTCGTTGACTTGAAACGTTGTTTCGATTCTATATATAGACATGCGTTATGGTTCAAATTGTATAATATGGGTTTAAATTGCAAACTTCTAAGAATAATAAGAAACATGTATAAATCAGTCAAATCATGTGTGAAAATGTGCAATAATTTCTCTGATTTCTTTGATATAGCCGTGGGCTTAAGACAAGGGGAGATAAATTCTCCGATTTTATTTTCACTATTTGTAGAAGACCTGGAACTTTTTATTTAAAACAGACAAGATTGTAGAATTAATTTAAGGGATATTTGTATTATATTGCTACTTTTTGCAGACGATATGGTTTTGATAGGACTAAGCCAGAAGATTTACAAGCATCATTGGATAGGCTAGAAGAATATTGTAAAAAATGGAACTTAGAAGTTAATGTGGCTAAAACGAAAATCGTTGTATTTCGCAAACGGGGTGTAATTAAAAGAAATGAACATTGGAAATATGGGGGCGAGGTTATTGAAGCAGTAAATGATTTTAACATTTAACTATACTGGTACGTTTAATCTAAATACAAATACATTATATGGTAAAGGTCTATTGGCAATGAATGCGCTAACTGCCAAGTTGAAAATACATGAGACTAAACAAAAACTAGCTTTACAATTATTTGATGCATTTGTTTCATCAACTATAAATTACGGGAGCGAAGTTTGGGGCTTCTCAAAGTCTAAACCATTGGAAAATTTACATTTAAGGTTATGTAAACAAGTATTGGGAGTTAGACTATCCACAAGCAATTGTGCTGTTTATGGGGAACTGGGAAGATTTTCACTTTATATAAATAGATATGTACGTATTATCAAGTTCTGGTTAAAAATATGCAATAGTGAAAATATCATTATAAAATACATTAGAGAGTCTTCATTACAAGATGTAGAAAAGGGATATACAAACTGGTTTCTTAAGGTTAAAATGTTGCTAGAGAAATCTGGTTTAATGTATGTTTGGAAGGACCAAAATGTAGAAAATATCAATGCATTTTTATGTATTTTTAAACAAAGACTACTGGATGAATTTTTACAAGAATTTAGAGCCAGAGTTGATACGAATCAGGTAGTTATGTTGTATAAGGTAGTTAAAGAAATATTAGCATTTGAATCTTACTTGGATATTATTATCTCTAGGAGATTACGAACATCTCTATCAAAATTACGCTTATCGGCACCTCATTTACGCATTCATTCTGGTCGATTCGGCAGAGAAAGAATTGAAAGAAATAATCGTGTATGTCAGCTTTGTGTTACAAATGAAGGAGAAGACGAGTATCATTTTGTGTGTATATGTGCCTTGTATTCAGATTTAAGAACAGTGTATTTAAAGCATTTCTATAGACATAGACCTAGTATGTATACATTTACGCTTCTCCTTCAAAGTAATAACAAATCAGAAATACTTATGCTAAGCAAATTTATCAATAAAGCATTTTTGCTTCGTATAAATCGTTTAAACAATAATAATACTTAATAGCGACCTAACTATTTTACTAAGAAAATTAGATTTTCTGGGCGGAGGGTTATTTCCTACTGTATATTTTGATTAGTGTCAGTTCCACTAAGACTGAAATTGCTAATAGGAGTGCATCAAATATTTATTATACCTCTGAATTTGTATTTATTTGTATTGATTTGATTCAATTTATTTTGAATGTAGTCGTACACCATAACTATTCAAGTGTAGATTGAATGTATGTATATGCTTTTGTGTATCACGAAAAACTGTAAAGTTTAAGTGAATAAAGAATATGTTCTGTTCTGTTCTGTTCTATATTTATCGATGTTACCTGTGCGAAGGTCAGATAAAAATGAGATATTTTCGCATGATTTCTGGCTTACATACCGACTTTTAGGATTTTCGTCGATTTGAAACTTCTATTCATGAGTTAGAAACAGTTAATTTAAAGACTTATACCTTTAAGAACATATAAGTTCATGCTCGTGTAGCTTTAAGGGCACATGTTTCGTTTGTCTTATTTGTAAACATCAGAGTGATACTGTCGCGGGTGCGCGGGAGGAGGATGGGGCGGGGCGGGGTGGGCTTGGAGGGGGTAATATTGTTTCTTCTTATTCCTTTTTGCCTGTAACAGAGTTGAGGACTTTAACCGTCATAACCTTGGTATAACTGAAATGCTTCTCCATCAGGGCTCCATCAGGTCCAAAGTTATCATGAACTTCGAAAAACATTTGCAACGCTTTATTATTGAAACCCTGACTAATAAAATATAAAAATATTTAACTCTTCTGCTACAAATAATATGACAACCTGAATTATAATTATGGTGATGTGATTTACAAACTTCGTAAGATCCTCGGTTATGATCACGTTCATAGTTTGCCTCTATGCCTTTTTCTTCGTTTGGATATAGCCTAAAATGTGCTGAAATGGCGTAAAACACCAGTCAATCAACCATTGATTGTGCGATGACTTAACATATCCTGGACCCTATAATGACGTCTACCTAAATCATGAAAAAGATAACCTAGTTTAATGTTTGTCTTCATTATTGTAATTGTGTATTTTTTGTATTGGTTTAATTCATATATACATGATTATCTTTGTGATTTTCTTATATTGCCTATCAATACTAGAAAAGCCTGGAGGATACTTCTTTATTTATACTGTCCTTTTAATTGGGATGACAACAAGGTAAGAGTGAGGTTTAATGCGCTCTGAATGCGCCCAGTTAAAAGGGAAAAAAGGCTCTTTTTTCCGCTGACCGTTCCAATGTCGTATTCTTGTGGTCAATCTTTTTTTTTCGTGTTTGTTGTTCATTTTGGTTGCTTCTTTCGACGCAATCTCCACTCAGAGTTATCGTTCCTTGCACTCACATATATCTCTGCTAACTACCAAATTACAAAATGTTGGTAAAACCTGTTAAAATTGGAATATTTTTACCTGAAACTTATTTATTTCTTGTGTAAATATGATTTTCAGAATATTTGCAAATTAGATGTTGCAAGATTTGAAATAATGCATGAAAACAATTTAGTTTTAATCGGGACTATTTTACTACCAAAATAATACGTACTTAGGTCTCCTCAATCGATACGCATATGCAAACATTTCAAACCGAAGCTCGATAGCAGTAAATTACTAAACATTTTAACTCATAGAAAAAACAGTTTGAAAATATTTAATATAGGTCTATATTTTATCGCTGCGGATCACGCAAAAGGATTTATTATAAATATCGCCATAACTTTTTAAGTCAAATGACTGTGGGTAGAGAGTGCTTTCGAAGACGACGTTCTGTGAATGCTTCATTTCATGTTAGACCTTTGCATTCGGTGTTAATGGGTTTAATAGAAATAGCGCCAGTGAGAAAACTATCACATGGTGCTATTTGATTTCATGTACATTCGAAATACCAAGGCTGCATCAATATTCTAGAGCAGGTAAGGTAAACTGGTCTAAGTTTTTCTTGAAATAGAAATATTTAAATCTTTTTACCACCAATTCCTGGTGTTGAAATATACGCGTTTTCGTCTCCTAAAATTTGCACAGCATCTTCGATTATCTTGTAAAATTCGTTTGTCGTTAAACATGATTAAATACGGAGTTATCAAAATGGAATTAGGTTGCCTATATGAACAATTGTGAGCTAATTAACAAACATACAAACTTAAATTAAAGTAATTATTAAAGTATGTATAAAGAATAAAGTATGCAAACGGATATGTTTTATATGCGCGGTCATTCGTTTCTCATTTTTAAAGAGGGTCATACACCAAAGTAGCTATCTGAGCAAAGCTCGAGGGTAAATACACGCTTTAACACATTCACCTAACACGCTTTAACACATTCATCTAACACGCTTTAACACATTCACCTAACACGCTTTAACATATTCACCTAACACGCTTTAACACATTCACCTAACACGCTTTAACACATTCACCTAACACGCTTTAACACATTCACCTAAAACGCTTTAACACATTCATCTAAACACGCTTTAACACATTCATCTAACACGCTTTAACACATTCACTTAACACGCTTTAACACATTCACGCTTTAACACATTCACCTAACACGCTTTAACACATTCACCTAACACGCTTTAACACATTCACCTAACATGCTTTAACACATTCACCTAACACGCTTTAACACATTCACCTAACACGCTTTAACACATTCATCTAACACGCTTTAACACATTCACCTAACACGCCTTAACACATTTACCTAACACGCTTTAACACATTCACCTAACACGCTTTAACACATTCACGCTTTATCACATTCACCTAACACGCTTTAACACATTCACCTAACATGCTTTAACACATTCACCTAACACGCTTTAATACATTCATCTAACACGCTTTAACACATTCACCTAACACGCCTTAACACATTCATCTAACACGCTTTAACACATTCATCTAACACGCTTCAACACATTCATCTAGGAGCAAATAGTAGATCTTCTATTTCATCTGCCAGTGTTCCTAGTTAAGTTTAAATCTGCCACTGAACTGTTCTTTATATTTTACTGTTCCATTAGAATACGGTTATGCAAAAAAAAAATGTTGACAAAAGATGGCGGGTTTGTTTTACTTGATAAGGTATATATTCTGCTTTGCCAGCAAATGGTCCCGAGTTATAATCTACATAGTTTTCGGTTGCTTTTTACTACCTATATACAAAAACCTCAAAACAAAGGATGATGGTTTTGTTTTACTTGATAAGGTCACATCATCTCTTCATATTTAACAGTTCAATAAGATTACCTTTATGCAAAAAACGCTTGTTAACAAAGGATAACTGTTTTGCTTAAATCTAGCTTCAATCAATATTGCTCACGATTTAACGTTTAATCATCTATGGAATATTAAAGATAACGGTGTCCTCTCCCAGATATTCTAAGCATTAGCTTCGATTAATTTTAAAAAAGTAGCGATAAAATACAGCTTTATTGATCGCCCATAGTGTCACCTAACTGAAGAGTGAGACACGAGTAAATGATAGTTGGGAGTGTTTTTCCTTCTATTTAGAAACGAGTGGGAAAAGCTCAAGTATTACATAGGCATTAATAGGGACAACTTAGTTTATTAGAATAATAATGTTAAATATCAGGACAAACAAAATATACACACACTTTCTTTAAGACATGGAACGAGCCGTTACTTTGATAGAATCAGCAGCATTTTGATATACGCGTCTCCGTGGCCTAATGGTTAACGACGTTGCGTTGTAAACCTTCGCCTCTCACCGCTGTGGGTTCGAATCCCACTGGGAGCTCGACTTGTAAGTGAGGAAGTGTCGATTCTTACGGATGGCGGGAGACGTACAGTACTGGTTCTACCCAGGAAAAGTGGGTGATCTGCCTCCACCACAAAATTCGACCGTCATATATAACCTTACTTGTGTTGAAAATGAAGTAAAACACCATACGAACAAACAAACAAATCATTTTGATATAACATTTACATTAACAGAATAATTATCATTTAGGAAAGCACTGGAGAGATACAGAAATGTGAAGGATATAACATAATTATTATGTCGACATAAAACAGGCACTGCTAAAATGTTATATAAAAGTACTACTACAATGTATAAATATCATAGTATCTCGAAATAATCATGATAATTATCTAGTTATCTCGTGGAAGAAATATTCCACCATAGCATAGTTCTAACGATATATGATTCAATCAGACCGCGGCGTGGCCTTGTGGTAGAGTATCCGCCTCGCATGCGGGAGGTCGTGGGTTCAAGGTTACAATAGCGTAAATGAATCTCCATTGCCCTTCCATAGTAAAGTTAGAATGTTGACAACCTGTTAAAAACTCAAACCTGGTTAGAATTCTGGGAAACTTACTTTATCATGCAAATAAACATGTCTGCTATTAAACATCAACAAGGAAATAGGGGGTTTAATACCTTCTAAGAAACATTTCTTCAGCTGTATACAAACACCGGGTCAAAGGTCAAAGCTATTTGTACCCCTTGCAATTTCGTACCCTGTCTACTTTCACTTCTGAAATTTATATCAAAAACTGTCAAAAACATGATAAGCTCCCTTTTCAAATATCAACAACATGTCCAGAATACAGTTACAGCCAAACATTAACAGGAAACTGCACTAAAAAAAGGTTTTAAAGAAAAAAAGGATTAGCACTCTTTAATACAGAACTACTTTCGATTGCACCAGGCAAGCACATCCGGCTGATTTAGTGTAATTAAACCTCAAAGCCCGGCCGGTTCATACCAAAGACTTCATAAAAATATACTGATATTAGACCTCTTGCTTGGCGTTTAGGATATAAAGTAGCAGTTCTACATCAGTTCGGCCCGGTGTCAGTATATACAATGTGACTGGGGGATATCAAGGCCTGATATTCCATTGAGGTCGCACTCTACAATGAGCTCGCCGCCTGATGTAGACACTCAAAGATTGTTAAAAGCGACGTTAAGCCCCATGCCTACCTATTTGACTGAAACATCTACAGTGTACACAAATCTGGAAGTTAACTTCCTAGGCACGATCTAGAATGAATATAAGGAATAGTATAAGGGCATTCCATGCAATATAAGGGCATTCCATTCAATATAAGGGCATTTCATGTTGTTCTTCGTGGTCACTCGCAAAATGAATACAATTGCAGACAAAACTTGAAGTATCTTTAGCTGACCTAAGCCGAAGGCTCAAAGCTATATCGCTTTTAACAATCGTTTAGTCTCTACTTCAGGCAGTGAGCTCAATGCCCAGTTTTATAGTGCTACCTAACTGGAATACCAGGCCGTAGACACGTGATATGATACCCCACCCAGTCACATTATACTGACAACGAGCCAATCAGTCGTAGAACTACCCTTTATATGCGGAACGTCAGGCAAGATAGCTAATATCAGTATCATGTTAAGAAGTCTTCGGTATGAACCGACCGGGCTTTGAAACCACGACATCCCGCGAGAGGCGGACGCACTACCACAAGACCACGCCGCGGTCTGATTGAGACAATAAATATACTAAAAAAAGAAAGTTTAGCAAGCCCTTATGCACAACTAGCTTAAATGTAATGTTATTTTATATTGTGAAGTATCATCGGCATGACTTAGGTTGATCTTCTTTGTCACTTACTTTTTGTATTCCGATGTAAGTATCAGAGTTATCTCCCATTTAGTTAAAGCATACTATTTCACATTTAAACATACCAATAAGGTAAAGAGCAAGGTAGATTACCACATGTTGCTATTGTTTTCGCATATTTCTTTTGAGGCTTATTTCCTTAATATAACTGATAAATATGTAAGTGTTATTGCCCATGACCGCTTCTACATATATACTACATATATACTAGAATCTGGTATATGTTATTTACTTGCTAAACTTATTTTTATAACTACATATTGACGTTGTTATAACTATACGGTTTATACATTGTTGTTACACTTTTATATAAGATTTTAGCAGTCTCTATTTTATGTCGACATAATAAACGCGATACATCCCTCAAATTTCCGTATAAGTGTTAATTTATCTCTGCAATACTTTCCTATATAAGAATTATTCTGCTTTAAAATGTTAACAGATTGAAACTGACTCTATCAAAGTAATGGCTCGTTCTATTAAATGCCCTATAAAAGTGTTGTATATTTTGTTTGTCCTGATATTTAATAGTATTTTTCTAACTTGTCACTAGTAACTGCCTGTGTAAAACTTGAGCCGTCACCCTTTCGTTTCTAATCTAGTTCTAGCGATAATAATCTAGGAAAAAAATAATGTCATTTACTCGAGTCTCACTCTTCAGTTAGGTGACGCTATGGCCGATCAGTACAGCTGTATTTTATAGCTATTTCTCAGAATTAATCAAAGCTTATGCTTAGAATATCAGTGGGCAGGACACCATTATCTTTAATATTCCAAACGATGATTAAACGTTAAATCGTGTGCAATACTGATTAGTTAGAATTAGGGATTATGTCCCTTGGTACAAAAGAAAGATTCAAAGTTGGATATCTCAAACACTTCCTAATATTTCTTCATGAAACTTGCATTACCTTATCTCACTGTTCTAGTTAGAAACATAAAAATGATTTCAAAATTGAAATAATGTAAATAATGAGGTGTTAATAGGGAACTTCAAAGTGAATCCAACATGAATTAGAACTCAGCAGTATCAATCTATCTTTACAATAAAGCTTGCAATGTGTTACCTTGATATCTTTAGCTAGCTGGTCAAAGTTGTTTTTAAAGAAACAAACTAAATGTTCATAATCAATGCAGAAATTAAATGCATACATATGTTATTTACATTACCTGGTCATGGTATGTAATTGGTCACTACCTGTACACATTACCTGGTTATGGTATGTAATTGGTCACTACCTGTACACATTACCTGGTCATGGTATGTAATTGGTCACTACCTGTACACATTACCTGGTCATGGTATGTAATTGGTCACTACCTGTACACATTACCTGGTCATGGTATGTAATTGGTCACTACCTGTACACATTCTATTTATAGATTATGCTACTTTCAAGACAGGTGATTTAAGCAAAAGTTGCATGAAACAAATAAATAAATATTTTATTTACATTTTAATGGCTGGCACAACCTATATAATTATGTCAAGGTAATATATTGCAAGTTATATCTAAATAAACAGTCTGATATTGATGAGCGTACATTCACCCTAAGCATTACAAGTATTTACAAAATCGCTATAGTTTATTTATAAGAGATTTTAGCATAAAAGGTATTCTAAAATATGAAGAACAATTCAGTAGATTTGAACTCGGAACCACTTGTAGATGAAGTGGAAGATCTACCTTTTCATGTAAAACAAGACCCTTATCCTTTGTTAACAAACGTTTTCTTGCATAACGGTATTCTGTTTGTTTGTTTGTTTGTTTGTTTGTATGGTGTTTTACGTCATTTTCAACACATACAAGGATATATATGACGGTCGTCTTTTTGTGGTGGAGGCAGACCACCCACTTTTCCTTGGTAGAACCAGTACTTTACACCTCCCGCCATCCTTAAGAATCGGCACTTCCTCACTTACAAGTCCCAGTGAGATTCGAACCCGTAGCGGTGAGAGGCGAAGATTTACAACGCAACATCGTTAACCATTCGGCCACGGAGACGCACTAACGGTATTCTAAAGGAACCGTAACATATGAAGAACAGTTCAGTATCAGATTTGAACTCGGGACCACTTGCAGATTATGTGGAAGATATACCTTATCAAGCAAACAACTCTTAGCTGAATGTGTTAAAGCGTGTATTTACCCTCGCGCTCCGCTCAGAGCTACTTTGGTGAGCTACTTTAAGATGAAAAATAAATAATGCGCTTATAAAATATAATTCCTGTTATTTAAGTTTGTATTTTTTTTAATTAGCTTCCAATTGTTCACGTCCATATTAGGAAACCTAATTCCATTTCGATAGCTCTGTATTTAATCACGTTTAACGACAAACGAATTTTACTGCTATAATTGCAAGATAATCGAAGATACTGTGCAAATTTCAGGAGACGAAAACTCCTCTCTCTCTGAACACCAAGACTTGCTGACGAAAACGCCTCACTCTTAACACAAATATTTGGTTGTAAAATGATTAAATATCTTTCAGGAAAAACTTCACTTTTTTTAATCTAGAATATTTTATGCAGCTTTATTTGGGTTACACCTGAAGACGTACTCATATAGCACCATTTGATAGTTGTCTCACATGCACCAGGATGCCGCCAATATCTAGGAATGGCTCTAAGAATTTATACGTATATAAAGAAAGATATAAAAATCGAACAGAAAAAGCAGCATTTAAGGACGACAGTCAACCACAAACACACACAGAAACAACGAACAAATTTAAAGATGAATAAAAGGCCAAATAAGACGTTACAAACACAAAAGGGTTGAGAATAGGGCTACGGTCAGTGGCAAAAAATGCCGCTGGGGGCTTAAACCGGTTCTAGGGTGCACCAAACCTCACACTTACCCTGCCGTCAACCCATTAAAACGGGACAGTGTAAATAAAGAAATCCTCGCCATGAACTATTCTTTAACCAATAAGGCAGCATTAATAGACAATATAAGTAAAACACACAGAAGCTCGTGTATATATAAATACAAAAAAGCAATAGCCTAGAAAGCCACAAAGAATGTACCCAATGACTTGGCAAAAGCCAGAGCAACAAGAGAATAAACCATTGAGGGCACGACAAGACAAGACTGCAGACAAATATCAAACGTCACCGTCATTTTGGACTTTAGGTAGACGTCATCATAGGGTCCACAGCCTGTCCGGTCATCGCACAATTAAAGAGGAAAGCACAGTGACGAATTGTAAATGGGTCCACCACCAAGCATATAGTCATTTAGATAGTAGAAGGATACATTGGAATCGAGGAATGTACCGCACTCTTTCTATGGAATATATTCATATGGTGCGTAAACGTCCTCGTTGGATACATTCCGATACACGGGTTTAAGTCAGTCGCAATCCAACATCAGTGAAGAGTTTTGCCTGAGGTAACACCGAAGTATTCCAACTGATTTGAAAAAATGTATTTGTGTACAGATAGCGAGAACATTTAACTCGATATCGAGATAGTGAGAACCTGTAAATTATGTTACGCTCTTTCAGGTTGGCCGATCCTTTATAATAAATATACTAAAAGAAAAAAACGCAACTCAGGAATATTCTTTATACATTGCATATATAATTGAAGAGTACATATTTCCTTTCGGAAAAAAAGGACAAAAACAACATATAATACACCAAATGTTATGCCTACATACCAAGATGTTGTGTCTTTACAATTACATTCGTAAAAGAATACGCGTTTGGTTCAAGCAGGTGAGCAAATTTAGGATGTAATATTTTGTAATCTCTTTACATTAAATACGGTGCTGAAATGATTCAAATTTTCAAAGCCGAACTTCAACATTTATGAATTTCGTGTTACAAAGTGTAGTGGGATTAAAACGTCTACAACAGCAGTTTTGTAATTTCTCTAACTATCTGCTAACCCACTTTTTCACAAAACATCTTGGTATTTCTCTGGAATATATCGGGGAATTAAATCAGCAGTATGTAAATTATATAGCGAAGATTCCCGAGCTGCGTTCATTTAGTATATTATCTGTCTTGCACAAGAAGGTGCAGAAAGAAATGTTGGTATAGCATATGTCAGTGAACACATTGTTAATTCTATATTCCAAACAAAACCTTGCACACATCCTTTATCACATCTAGGGAGCCAAAATCTAACACATATTGTGTGTGGGTAGTTCTAAGGTTTAAAGTTCCTCTACCATTGTACCATGAGGATCGCTAATAAGTTTGAATATCGTATTATGTTCTGTTCTGGTCTGTTACTTTCTTGATTATATTATTTCTTCAATAGGAGAAAAGAATGATCATTGACAGCTAAATAATTCACAGCTACAGAGTATTCAAGGCACAATTTTCGCGAGAGGTGGGAATTGAACGCTATACTGAACAAAGCGTGGATTACTAAGCCTTTAACAATTGCATCACGGCGTCGCCATGGATACCTAAATAATCTGGCTGATATGTTTTATACTTTATTTTGTTAAATAATACAACATTGCATCTGCTATCATTTATAGTATTGCAATATTTTGTTTTGTTTTCTTAGCGTTTTCTTATGGATGGCGGGATATACAGTACGGTTCTACCCAGGAACAAGAGGTCAATGGCATTGAAGCTCTACTGATATATTTTGATAGCTATAGATCAGCCATGGGAACTCGTGAAGTTTTATGGAACTAGGAACAGCACACTATGTAAACAAGATGGCAGCTGGCGGCCATGGTTGAATCAAATCAAACTAATTTTGTTTAAGACCAACTACATGTCATGCCAATCATTTTAGTAAAGGTTGCACGTCAATAGCACTTATGGTTATTGAGAAGTAGTGGCCACATAGTTGTATTTTTAAAACTTATTTACAGCTATTGCTGCCACCTTGAATCACTGCACAGGCTGATCTGGTTTTTATTTAGGACCAACTAGACATCAAGCGCAACATTCCTGTAAAGTTTCATGAAAATCCATCAAGCAGTTTCGAAGCAGTAATCGCCACAATGTTTTACATTTTTTGCATTAAAATTCTATGTAAACAAATATAGCCTCTGGTGGCCATGTTTGATATCGTATCGAAAATAATTTTGTTTAGGACCAACTACATGTCACGCAAGTCATATTAATTAGTAAGGTTCCAAATCAATACCACTTGTGTTTTTTGAAAAGTAATCGCTACAAATGGTGTATTTTTAAATCTATTTTTAGCTGTGGCAGCATCTTGAATTTCCGGCCATCCTGAATTGTTCCTTAGGACCAATTAGACATCAAGAGCAACATTCTGTAAGGTTTCATGAACATTCATCAATAAGTTTCAGAGAAGTAGACGCCGCAAGTTTTTTTCTATATAACTCTATGTAATCAATGACGGTCGCTGGCAGCCATGTTTGACATCGAATTGAACTGAATTTTGGTTAGGACCAACTACATGTCATGCAAGTCATTTTAATAAATCAATACCACTTATGGTTTTTGAAAAGTGGACGTCACAAACTTGTATTTTTAAAATCTATTTTAAAATCCTCCAAGTAGTTCACAGGAGTAGTCGCCACAAGATTTTCCTGTTTAACACCATAACACCATGTAAACAAAGATGGCCGCTGGCAGCCATGTTTACAAAATGTTTTCGACATTGACCAATATCATGCCATGCTGATCATTTCAGAAAAAGCCCTATATCAATATCATTTATAGTTTTCAAGAAGTAGTCGCTACAAATTTGTTTATTAAAAATATATTTTTAGCCGTGGCGACCATCTTGAATTTCCGGCCAACTTGAACATTTTTCTAGGATCAACTAGACATCAAGAGCAACATTCGTTTGAAATTTCATGGATTAAATCCGTCAAGTAGTTTTAGAGGAGTAGTCGCTAAACGTCTTTACTATAAAACTATATGTAAACAAAGATGGCCACTGGCAGCCATGTTTAACGTCAAAGCAAAACCATTTTTGACAAGAAACAACATTATGTCATGCTGATCATTTTAGAAAAAGTCCCATATATATATCACTTATAGTTTTCAAGAGTAAACGCAATATAATTTGCTATGATCAACTAGACACCAAGAGCAACATTCCTGTGAAGTTTCATGAACATCCGTCAAGTAGTTTCAGAGGAGTAGTCGCTACAAGACTATATTTTACTATATAACTATATGTAAACAAAGATGGCCTCTGGCAGACATGTTTAACGTCGAATCAAAATGATTTTCGACATGTTCAAACACCACGTCATGTTGAACATTTTAGGAAAAGTCCCATATCAATATCACTTACAGTTTTCAAGAAAACTTCGCTACAAGCATGTTTTGTTTTAAAAAGCTATGTTTAGCTTTGGGGGCCATCTTGAATTTCACATCAACGTACATTTTTGCTAGGATCAACTAGACATCATGGGCAACATTTCTGTAAAGTTTCATGAAAACCCATCTAGTAGGTTTAGAGGAGTAGTCGCTACAAAAAATGTTTACGGACAGACAGTCGGACGACGGACACCGCACCACGGCATAAGCTCCGCCGATCTTTGATCAGTAGAGCTAAAAATGAGGTGGTCTGCCTCTATCGCAAACAAATTAGTCCATTATATATGGCATAACATGTGCTTAAATTGACGTAAAACACCATTCAAACAAGCAATCGTCTTGAAGATATGTACACGTCAGTTCATATGTTTAATTGTCGAAACATCAAAATGAACCAACTGTAAATATTAATAATGGAAGTAAGCGTGTGGTTCATAGTTCGGATTTCGACATTCCGTTCTGCTAGGATTAGGGTAAGAACGCCGAAAACTTCCCACAGCAATATGAACTGTGTTAGCAAATACATTTGACGTCAAAACACTGAAAACGACTTGTCAAGCAGTGTGACATGTAACATATGCCTAAAGTTCGGCAAATGCCAAGGAATTAGTACCGATCATCAGTTGCTTAGATGGCGGCCATTAGCTATTCTAGTAATTGCAAAATATTGTGTTACAAAACAATTTACAAAGTCATTGATTAATTTCTGTGAGCTTTCACCATATGCTGAACAATGTTTTATGAATAATTATCAGATTTTAACTCTCTATTTTATACAATTGTGATTATTAAATAAACTGTGATAAGGTATTGCAGGATACAAGACGTTTTAGTTAATGTCGGAAACATAACAAAGTAACATTAGCTTTAAGAGTTTTTTCCGAGCGGCGCAGGAAACTCTGGTCTGCTTGACAACTATACGTTACTCTTACGCCCAACCCATTTAGACCTTGGGCCAGAACCCCAAAATTGACAATCCGGTACCATTTTGGTGGGCAAATTCTTACTATTGTCAATTTGGGGGCAATTTTATGGAGGTAAGAAAAATGCATTATAGCAATTTCAAAGTTACAGCTTAACATGATTTTTAATGCGTTTTTAAACATAACCCCCTTGAAAAAACTGAAAATCAGAGAATGTCATAAAATGTGACTCAAAAAGTTATATTTAATAATTTCTGTATTTTCACTATTAATAATTATGTAAAACAGTTAACAGCCCCGAAATATGACAAGTACAATCAGTTTAAATGACCTTGTTTTCTTCTTTTTAGCCAAAAATCTGAATTTTACATGTAAATTTACCCCACCCACTTTTAGAGACTTTATACTTAACTTACAGATTTTCTGTTTGTTACATAAGCAATACACATATGTGTTATTTTGAGACAATGAAATATATACTAAAAGAAAATAACAAAAATTCAAGTGTTTGTAATACATTTTTTAAGTAAGCGATGGATAAAAGAACTCATTGAATTCTAAAATGAGTGCAATATTAAGTGATATTTTGGCATTTATAAGATATAACTTTGACATATATCACACTTGTAGTATTTTTTCGTATCTCAGTGATGAAATGTTCTAACAACAGATAAAAGTATGTTCAGTTTATTAAATACTGTTCTGTTTTATGGTCAATTAATGACTTTTCTTTGTTAAATTTGCATATCAAATTGCCCCACCCACTTAGGATTAAGATCAAATATTATTCAAACGGACAAAGGTAAACATTGATACCAGTTTTAGTGTCAAATAGAAACTATTATCATGTTCTGAGTAAATAAAAATTAGGTAAATGGAAATTAAAAATGCATGACAATAAATTCTAAATTTCATTACTTAGTGGTATTACAGCTTTACTTGATTTCAAATGTGTTTTATACAGTGTACATGTATAGGGGTAAAATACCAACTTTCCTCAAAAATTATGTCTTCATTTATAAGCAACTGTGGATATATGACTAGAGTTTAAGTGTAAAATGTCAGATTTCTTACAATTTCTTTATAAATAGTATTGTGGAAATAAAGAACCTGTGAAAAAAAAAAGGACTACTTTAATTAAACCATTTTGGGATGTTTGCTTTTGGTAACATGATGGATATATTGATGATGGCATGACACTACCAATTTCCATATTTACACAATAATATTTATATAGGATCATTACAGTGTATACATGTATATAAGTGGTTTATTTGATTTATATATTTATTCTAGGTAGAACAGGATAAACAATATAATATGTATTTATTCTATATAAACATATTGGCTGTTCAAAAAAGTAAGTTTACCTAGCTGTGGAATTACCCCACCCACCCAATTTATAATGGGGAAGCTCAAGTAAGTGTAAATGTGTATCATATGATTCATTTGATTTATATTCTTCTGTTAAACAATTTAAATTACAGATGCAATTGATTATTAATTTTATTTTTTAATAACTTTAAGCACAATTAAACATCAAATTATACTAGAATTACAATATAAAGTGGGTGGGGTAAATTGAAGTTGTTTTTTTCACAAAAACATTTCCTTTTGATGTAAATGACAGATGTTTCTATACATTATACAATATTTCCAATTTCATTATTTTAACCAACTAACTTTATTCTGAATACCTTGTCAGTTATTACTATTACAATGACATTTCTTTTATGCAACTTTTACAATAGAATGGGGGTGTTTTGTACTTCTTTAAATTCGACCGTACATTTTGATATCTGTTTTGCCATTTGATTATTTTTACAGCTATTGACATAAAATACTTCCGCATATTTTTTTCTGTGAAATATAAAATGAATAACCATGTTTTGTATGTTTTTACGTTCAACTTTTTCGTTTAGGTCACTTTTTAACAAACTTTATGCACTAGACCTTTCAAACTTTGCTTATAGTTGTATCTTGGGTGGTATATTGCAGCGTGACAAAGCAAATGTGGATGTGACCTTGACCCTCCAAGCAAGGGGCAGATAACTTAATAAGTTTTACCATCAACTTTTGCGTTGAGGTCACTTTTTCACGAACTGTATGCACTAGACCTTTCAAACGTAGCTTATAGCTGTATATTGAGTGGTACATTGCAAAGTGACAAAGCAAATGTGGATGTGACCTTGACCCTCCAATAAAGGGGCAGATAACCTTATAATTTTTACCTTCAATATTATTTTGCCTTTCAAACTTTGTTTTTAGTTGTATCTTGGGTGATACATCGCAACGTGACAAAGCAAATGTAGATGCGACCTTGACCCTCCAAGCAAAGGGCAGATAACCTATATAATTTTTACCTTCAATTTTTGCGTTTAGCTCACTTTTTCACAAACTGTATGCACTAAGACATTTCAAGTGGTACATTGCAACTTGACAAAGAAATGTGCATGTGACCTCGACCCTCCAAGCAATTAACAGATAACTTAATAATGTTTACCTTCAACATTTGCGTTTAGGTCACTTTCTCTCAAACTTTATGCATTAAACCTTTCAAACTTCACTTATAGTTGTTTCTTGGGTAATACATCACAACGTGTCAAAAAGCAAATGTGGCTGTGACCTTCACCATCCAAGCAAATGGCAGATACCCGGTAACTTTAATTGTTACATTTACATCATTTTCTCATAGTGCCTCAGAAAACTGTAAGCTCCATTGTTTTTAGTTATTACAATGTTTACAAACCTTCGTTAGGCGAGACATGTGAATCCGCGGATTTATTAACCATGTAAGTACATCTTTATTTTTTCCGAAATAAATCTATATATGTATCGTTTTCTAAGATGTTAGGATTTATATTGCTACACAGCCTTAAAACGACTGTCAGCACTCACAAAACGTGACCAAACTAGAAGGCATTCACTGGTCAAACATTATCGGGTGAGACACGTCATACGATTTATCTGTGTCTATTACATGTATTAATAGAATGTGTATGAAGATGTGTATGCGTATTTATTTGAGATTGATGCTATGATTTTGCAACTGACATAGCAAATACTAAGTTTGATTTATTTTTAATTGATTATAAAAAGAAAATAGAATATAACTGTATTACCCTATTTGAATTTTTACTTTTAAAATGAGGGATTGCGAGGTGGGGATGGGGCGGCGACGGTGGGACTAACACACCGAGGATTTGACAGAAATTAACTCCTGTTTGAAAGGATTGGGCTGTTCCAGCCAAACTATTCGCACTACCACCACCCCACCGCCACCCTCTGGAATTAGACCCCGCACATAGAATGTCAACAAAATACCCTTTAAACTTTTTTCTTCAAACATATCCTCAAACAAACCTACCCTGAAAAAGGCGTTTATTAAAACCTCGAACCACTCGAAAATCTACAAATACCCCCATGGATATTTTTATATAAAACAAATCTCTGTTTACCTAAAAATCACCTCCTATAGAAAGTATTTTCTTACAACACCCCAGTCCCCTGGAAAATTTCGAAAATATCCCACTCACCAAAAAAAAAATCGAAAACCGGACACACCAATCACCTCACCCCGCCCCACCCTTAATGGGTGATGTTTCCTATGAATGAGTGTTTATAATGATGATGTTGATATGATTTAACATAAAATTGGATTTAAGGGACACTGTACAATTTAGATTAAAGGGGCATGTGCCAATAATTTTGGACTTTATTCTAATAGCGGATTTTAGAAATATTTGATATAATTTATGTGTATTCTGCAAGTGAATATTGTTCATTGTACAATTTAAATAAATTTGTTGATTATAATTTAAAAATTGTTGTTGCTGGTTTTGCACTTCCTTTCCTGTTACTTTTTACCCGTAACGGTTAGGAACGGATATTGCGTGCAGAGCCCAATTAGACCAACGATATTTACACCGGGGTACTGACTTAAGACAGAATAACTTGTAGTTCAATCCATTTGCATATGTTTCTATGAATATTGTGATGTTTAATTGATGTATTGTAACATATCTGCAATAAAATATTATTAAACTAAACTAAGACAGAACCGGTACAGTACCAACATTGGGGACTACCCTGTAAAATGTTGCTCCTAGGGTAGAAATTAAACATTTCTCTATTTCCCTGGGTACTCCCGTTGCTGCCACAACCCCATCCCCACCCAGATGAGTGAAATAAATTATAAGTGCGAACTTGCTTTTACGTGTACTCTCCCAGTTATTACTTTTATCCTACAACATTTTCACAGGTACGAACATTCTAAAAAATCTAAAAGAGCACAACAAATGGAATGGAAGGGGAAGGTGGTGGGGTTCGGAGGGTTTTGTTATTACATTATTTTTGTTTTTCTAGATCTTTTTATAGAACGTAGATCAGGCGTTTGGTCTTCATCGTGATTGAAATACGCTTTACGTATTATTACGTATTTTCCGTTTCAAAAATCGGCCTGTGACTGTTGCTTGTTTGAGTGAAACGGGACATGCGCAGTGTAGCAATCTATAAAATCGTAACATATGAAAATTGATTGATCTCATCATCATCATCATCATAATGAAAAAAACACAGCATATAACAGAAAAGGGCTTCATATCATAAGAAATGCACCACGTACTTAGTAAAGCCGTTTGTACCGAATATAATGCAATTGAAACCACCGAATATAAAGACGTATCCACCACGTGTATTAAAATATATACCATATATAAAGTCAACAGAAGCACTGCATATAAATACAAACCTACTTCATAGAATGTTCAAAGGACCTCATATATATTAGATAAACTACTAAATATAGTAATAACTGGACAGCATATAATGGTTTATCTACTACATACAATGACTTATCTATCGCATATACTGATTAATCTACTGCATATAAATACTTTTCTACCACATATAAAGATTTATTTAAAACATATAATTAAAAATAAACTACATATCATGAAAGAACTACCACACATAAAGAGAAATGCACTGCATATATTAATCGGCAACATCTTAAGACAGTCATGGCGTTCCATACAAGTTCATTGATCCGTATGGCAGATCATTAACACATCAATACATGTTGTGTATAACTGTATAAATAAACGTTTGTATACACACTTGGTTTTATATTTAATATTGTCATATAATGCTCAAATTGACATATCAACATCCTTCAAAAAAACTTTATCCAACATATTTACTCAAATATTTCGTCTTCCTCTTCAATTTATTCGTCATCAAAATCTACCTCATGATCAAAGTTCATATCATCTTTTCCTTGGTTGGAACATTCGCGTAGTCTGCACAGAGAAGTACATGTTCTGTTATGTACGTTATATTGTAAAGTCTAATAACAATAAAATCAAATAAATCATAAAGAACACTTTTATTTTAAAAGAAACACAATGAATGATTAATTATATTTCATAAGCATAATATGTTAAAAAAATCATTAAAAGGAAATCACAAGAGATAACCATTTTCACAATTTCCTCAGGTGGTTGTCTCCCTCGGATGAAAAAAATCGAGCAGGACTTACCCTATATTATTCCACTGACTAATTTCTTTGCCAGATATATACCAGTACAACACAGGTTATACTAAACTGAGATTAATTTTTGTTAATATGGTAGAGCTACTATTTTAGATTTCATTTTCTGCCACAAAAATACTAACATTGCAAGGTCATTGACATTAGCTAATGTTCATGAGGTTGGTCTGCTTTTACTTAAGTAACCTTTACAACAGATATATGCAAACTATGAGGTCACTTTGGGTTAAAAACAAAAGATAAAGTTATGAAATTTAATAAGAAACATCTTTACCTTATTTGCAACGCTGTCTTTTTTTTTTATTTCATGTTGTTTTCTGCAATTGTTTACAGTTTTACTCTGCATAATAAATGGTGAATGTATTAACCAGGGAAGTAACTTTTCAAATACTTATTAAATTATTCCTTTTAATTTCAAAGGTTTTTAATTTCCACAATACTATTTATAAAGAAATTGTAAGAAATCTGACATTTTACACTTAAACTCTAGTCATATATCCACCGCTGCTAATAAATGAAGATATAATTTTTGAGGAAAATCGGTATTTTACCCCTATACATGTACACTGTATAAAACACATTAGAAATCAAGTAAAGCTATAATACCACTAAGTATTTATTGTCATGCATTTTTCATTTCCATTTGTACCTGAACATTTACTCAGAACATGTTAATAGTTTCAATTTGACACTAAAACTGGTACCAGTTTTCATCTTTGTTCATTTGAATAGTTTTTGTTCTTAATCCTGAGTGGGTGGGGCAATTTGATATGCAAATTTAGCAAAGAAAAGTCATTAATTGACCCTAAAACAGAACAGTATTTAATAAACTGAACATACTTTTATCTGTTGTTAGAACATTTCGTCAATGAGATACGAAAAAATACTTCAAGAGTGATATATATCAAAGTAATGTGCTTATAAACGCCAAAATATCACTTAATATTGCACTCATTTTAGAATTCAATGGGTTCTTTTATCCATCGCTGACTTAAAAAATGTATTACAAACACTTGAATTCTTGTTATTTTCTTTTAGTATATGCTTTATTGTCTCAAAATAACACATACGTGTATTGCTTATGTAACAAACAGGAAATCTGTAAGTTAAGTATAAAATCTCTAAAAGTGGGTGGGGTAAATTTACATGTAAAATTCAGATTTTTGGCTAAAAAGAAGAAAACAAGGTCATTTAAACTGATTGTACTTGTCATATTTCGGAGCTGTTAACTGTTTTACATAATTATTAATAGTGAAAATACATAAAAAAAACTTTTTGAGTGACATTTTATGACATTCTGTGATTTTCATTTTTTTCAAGGGGGTTATGTTTAAAAACGCATTAAAATCATGTAAAGCTGTAACTTTGAAATTGCTATAATGCATTTTCCTTACCTCCATAAAATTGCCCCCAAATTGACAATAGTAAGAATTTGCCCACCAAAATGGTACCGGATATCGTTCCGGCCCATGGACTAATTGTGACGTTTTACGCGTTTAAGAAACTTACCCGATACAAAATACAAGAAGCTTTATTTAACGTCAGATACACATAACAATGTAGCATTATATCTAAGAGCTACTTTCCTAGTGGCGGAGACACATTCTCGTCTGTTTGACAAATAAGTTACTCTTATGCCCACCTTTATGCTTTAAATAAAGCTTACCTGTAGCAAACTTCCTGCCATATATCACTGACGTCACTAAACTCTGCAACCCTAATTGTGAGTTCATAACCGTTTTGATACACATGACACATTCCAGCCTTTGTACAAGGTTCGAAAATGTGCCCAAATAGGAACCAAACGCCCCCAGGCATTCAAACAGCATTTCCAGTCCACGCAGCTTTAAAAACCCACTCATCCATCGCTTATCGTCGGATTTCAGCTTCGTCCGCAGCCGTGAAAAGTTAAACACTGTCGGGTCTCTCAACAGCTGAACCAGGGATTGAGACAAGGCGATGTCGCTTATAACGTTGGCAAGTCGCCCTTCAGAAATCCGTTTTGTTAAATGCTTGTTCGAATCGACTGGTGTGCTTTTATTTGACTCGACTGTTTTATCTGGCTCGTTTCGTATTTTGTCAGACGCTTCTTTTCCATTTGAACTTACTTGTTTAACCGATTCTAACTGTTTTTCCAAACTTGTTTGTTCATCTGAAACTACAAGTTTATCCGACGCAGAATTATTGGAATCCACGTCTTTTATTTCCGTAACCGGCTTCATACAAACAGGGATCGCTATCCGCAGATTATGAAGAGCCCCTAAATTCCTTTTAGAGGACATCATGCAATCAATCGTTGATAATGACGTCACTTGCTTTTATATATATATATATATATTTATATATTTATTTCTATTATTTAGCCATTTTAATTCAAAAGTTACATGTGATATATATCATATATTATTTTACACTCGCTATGCCTAATTATTTTTTTACATTCCAGTTTTGATTTAATTTGTCTAAGCACAAATTACAGCCTAATTGAGTCGCAAACAATCTCATTATATGCAAATATCCAAATAAAGCTGATTTATCCACTAGAAACTGTCGCATAATAAACTGTCGTCTGCTTCCAAGCGCGATGGCAGCAGCAAGCTTAATGTATTATCGTCCTTATAATCAGCTGCTCTTATATGAAGTGCAGTGCAGTAGCAGACGTAGGTTCTGTTCCATGAAACTGAATTCAGATAAAAGATCCATCACCGAGAAAATTACCTGCATAGGATGTACACTGCCTTATAAGGAAAGATATATTTATACACTGTAGATTCAATAGGTATGTTGTCATATCAAGACGTATACAAGCAAGGTTTTACGCAAGCGTAAAATAGCTGCCGAGAGAAAATAGCATTATTTCTGGGTAGGAACTTGGAACAAAGTTTAACATAATAACAGACCAAGTCACGGGTGTTAAAACAATATTCAAAAAAAGAGTTGTCACGGAGACGTAAACACGCCATGACCGTTTTTTTTACCAGACACTTTCTTCCCAATTTGTGTTACCAAACATTTTGAATCAAGGTGGGCGAATTCTTGACATGCCTTACAAATTGATTACATATTCACCTTTGTAGCACGACGTGCTAAAGTACACATCAGCACAGAAATACAATTACTCACATAAACTGTTCATTGCTACCATGTGTAATTACAAGATTGCGTTATCAAAGTGAAAAAACTCAAAGAAACTATTCATTACTACCTTACCATGTACAATTACTTAAACAATATAAGATTATACAACGCCAGAGGGGATTCGTGCTTTAGCAAACATTTAACCTATTACGGTGGTTAACGTCCCTATCCCGCCATCATTACAGTCACAATTCACAACAGATATATACCGCGTCTACTGATGACGAGATAGATGAATATAGTTTGCATATTTTGAAAATCTAAACTCTATAGACACAAATATGAACTGCTTTAACCAGCGAAGCCAAAACACAAAATGTCGAATTAAGAGTTACCAACTCATAATTAATTTTACGCTTATTCAATCTCGGGTAGTTTAAGTACCCGTGAATAACATATATTTTAAATCAGCATATATACATTATTTTATTAATTGAAATCCTGGATAGGGTTTGGATAAACAATTTTGTAGTGTAATTTTGCCGTTATTTTGCGGGTTAGTGTATTTAACATGGCTCTTAAAAAAGTATACTAATTATAATACAATACACTCAATAGTGAGTAAGACTTTATTTAACGAGATAACTTATTTGAAAAAGGAACTTCGTTATTTCCCACCGCAAAACGTTACGTGTTCGGTTGGGTACACCAATGAGATACATTCATTGGTAAGTCCGTCTGCCATTGACTCATATCCTTCGTTTTCAGAGAATAACTCCAAAACCGTTGACTTCAAGTTGAGGTATTTTCACGAAACTTGCTACACATCGACCTGGCTAGTGGTCTTGTGTTGCCTTTTGATATTGACTTTGGTGTTTCCATAGTTTTAATGGGAACATATATTTAATAAATATGAACGGTTACACAAAGACGTTTCCAAACAAGATAGTAAATTGTCAAACTGTTATCTTTCATAGCCTCAACTGATACGGGTAACATGTAACGAGAAAGGAAGAGTAAAACAAGAAACTTTTTTTTTTTTAAATATAATCAATAACTAAATTTATATAGTATAACGAAACATATTCATTTACACAAATGAATTCGATCCGGTATTTCTTTAATTTCCAATTTTAATATGAAGTCAAAATAATATTGTCAAGTGTCCTTTTAATCCAAATTCTGAAGTGTTCCCTTAATACAAATTGTCACGTGTTTTAAATCCAAATTTAATTTACGTATTTCCTGGTTTAGTTCTCCAGTATAGTCCAAACAATCCAATGCCATTTCTAGAATAGATGAGCACAACATAATATAAGTCCTCTCACATTATATATTTCAATCCAAAGGCATCCAAATTGAATATGAATTCAAACTGCCTCTTTTATCGTAATTGTATACTGAACAACTATCAATCTCAAAAAGCCTTGTTTATATACTGTCATAGAATATTCTAGAAGTTTCTACCCCAATACATTCCACATGAACAGAAACACAAACATATTTTCAGAAGTATTTCAGAAATATCTACATGTAACTGATACTTAAATGGCCTTGAATGACAAAATCAATAATAAACATGTACATCAGCATCATATAGATAGGCGTAAGGGTATCAAGACACCGCCTTTAGTTATCTTCGTTAATTTGTCTATGCCTGCCAGGGCTGTACAAATCCTATAGCCCGACGCCCGGGACTAGTCCAAACCCAAAGTCGGGCGTGTCACTTTTTGAAAGATTTCAGTCCCGGACTAGTCCAATTTAAAAAAAAGAGAAAGTCGGGCGTGTCACTGTTTCAATGATTTTAGTCCCAGATCCCAGATTTATCCAATTAACAATGTCGGCCACCTGTCATAAAGCAACCCAAGCACACTTCTCAACGTAATCCTTTAATTGTACTTGCGTATGTAATGCAATTAGCATCCACAGCAACCATGCCGAAGTCCAGCCTCCAAATTATTTTAATTGACAGTCGGCATTGTCGACATTATCCAATCAATTGACCCGATCTATTTTAATCCAGACCCACTAGCCAATGAAACGACTACTACAGGTAAATCACATGTTCGTCACGTGATTACCTGTTCGTCACGTGGTGAGCTGAAAATGGCGATACACTGAAACAATAACACTAACACGTTGATTAATTAGCAATCAGGCCGATTTGTCGGCAATCTTTCGACGAGTAAAGAAACTAAGGACATTTGATAATGGAAGTATGTTTGATATGAAATGGTAGGTGTGATTTTTTTATTGTTTCTCAAAACACATATCAATCAAGAGATGGTTGTGCCTTTCGATATATACTATTTAAAATCAATAATGTTAACGTGTTAATGGAAACACAATAGGTTATCTGTCAAACTGTTTGTTTCCATGGGTAAACTTTAAAACAACTGAAGGTATCTTCAGGCGTACTTTTTTTTCGGTTTGTATATATATACTGCCTACTATCAAAACTATTGCGTTTTTGTGGAACATAAATGGTCTTTCATAATAACTTGTTTCCGGAGTGTCCCTCAAAGACTGTCCAAGCATTTTTATGAAGCTTGCTAAATGCATATAAACATAATGACCTAATGTGCTACTAATACTATTTACTTTTATACATCTATAAGATGATTTTGTACCATGTCTCTAATGGTTTTCCTTTGTTCTTGCTTATGATATAATTTTCATAGTTGTAATTTCATAGTTGCGCGTAGTTGTAATGTTTACACACAACCTGTCAATCAAATATGTAAAACACCAACTACCCATTATCAAAACAGCACTCCTTGACATTGGATTTGCCCAATAATATACACAGGCGATTGGCTGCAATAATCAAAACATGGGTCATGCTCATGCCGCGTGATAATGCTATTTCTTGATTGGATCGAACTTTTTTTTTACTGAAAACTGCAACGCCTTAAAACTTCTTGCACATGCGTAGTTGGATAAATGGTTATGGTACAAAACATTTATAGCATATTTTTCTCGTATGCGATTTATACTGCACTCTCGGGCCTGCGGCCCTCGAGAAGCAGAACAATTATGCTATAAATATAACGTATTTCGTTCCACTTCTATTAATGTTACTGGAAACGATATGGCAGAATTATGGAGGTAAACCAAACTACAAAAGAAAGCTATCATAATGTGTTGCAATGTAATACTCAAGGTGCTTATATTCTAAACTAGTCCCCATGTAACGCCCGATTCAATTATGGATTAATGGAATAATTCGGTCTGGAAAATTCGATGATTTGCCTTGATTGTTGGGCCCTGTCCCAATTTGAGTAAACTGATTTTGAGACTTTTTTTAAAGTGTTTTTTTCATGTTTTTGCTACTTAATATTGAAAAAGTGGACACTTTCATATAAGGCGGTGTGTCCACATGTTAAAAAATATCAAAAAATGATTTTATTGACATGTTTAACCGTTTTTAGACCAAGACGTATTTGACCATTTTCCGAAATTGACCCTTTTTAAAAAGAAAATATGTTCAACATCGATCGATCATTCTGGAAAAAGTCGGTGATTCTGGAGGAGACGAAACATAAAACATGTAACACTAATACAAGTGTAGTGTTACTGCGTCAATAAAATTACCTTCAAGGGTCGTTTTATGTTCGAAATATGCAATTTATGTTGACAACTGCACTTTTTCTTATTTTTCTGACGCGGCCATCTTAGCAGACAATATCGAAGTAAAATCCGTTGTAAACCAGTCACAATTATGCAACAATCGTTTTAGTTGGTCAATTTAAACTAATAAGCGCGCGATAACATTCTGGTTTACGAACCATAAACTCGATGAATGAACTTAATCGCTTCAGCAAAGGACGAAGTCAACAATTGTATGTGAATGAAATTAAATGCCTTTACAATTGTGTCATCACAAGGACATAGGCCTAGTTCGTAGAAATATTCATGGCACGTTTACTACTGTGGTGTGTTCTGATATTTCCTTATAACTACAAAAAGAGCTATATTTCCGTATAAAATAGTTTTCATTCCCTTCAGATACTGCAACCTTGATAGAATAACCTTTAAATTGAGATAATTTATTTTCTTTTTTCATTCCCTTCAGAACTTGCAACATTGACTTAATAGCTGTAAATGGATACAAATGTTTCTATTCTCTTCAGAACTTGCAGCATTCAACAAAAAGAGCTATATTTCCGTTATTCATTCCCTTCAGTTTTTTGTTGAAACGTCTGTGTTAATTTAAGGGTTTGGTGTTATTCATTCCCTTCAAACTGTTGTCGAAACGTCTGTGCTAATTTAAGGGTTTGATGTTTTTCATTCCCTTCAAATTGTTGTCGAAACGTCGGTGCTAATTTAAGGTTTTCATTTTATTCATTCCCTCCAATTTCTTGTGAAAATGTAAGTGCCCAATCAAAATTAATATTAATTTAAATCGGGATAAATTCCTTTTCACTCCCTTCCTATTTTGCAACAGTGAAAGTGACCAGATTTCAAAAACGGCCAAAACACCGCAATTCATCATCATGTTACGTGTCCAGATTTCAAAAACAGGCAAAAATGCCTATTGCAACAACATGATCTGTGTCCACATTTCCAAAAACTTGATATTTTACCCCCAAAAAGTAATCCAAGCCCCTTTTTCTATGTATTTGTCCCCAAAGGAGACCCTTTCCCCGGAATATACCTTCCATGTGTCACATTATAACAACTTCTAAAATGTGGACACGGCTCTATAAGGCGGTGTGTCCACATTTTAAAAAAATACACTTTTCTTAGGAAAACCATACTTTTTTAAAATGTGGACACAGCTATATAAGGCGGTGTGTCCACATTTTTAAAAAAGACGCTTTTCTTAGGAAAAACATGCTTTTTTAAAATGTGGACACGGCTCTAAAAGGTGGTGTGTCCATATTTCAAAAAAAGAAACTTTTCTTAGGAAAATCATACTTTTTTAAAATGTGGACACGCTGCCTTATAGAGCCGTGTCCATATTTTAAAAAAGTATATTTTTCCTAAGAAAAGTGTTGTTTTTTTAATGTGGACACACCGCCTTATAGAGCCGTGTCCACATTTTAAAAAAGCACGTTTTTCCTAAGAAAAGTGTCTTTTTTTAAAATGAAACACGTCCAATGAAACACGTCGTTATATAATGGTAGCCGTGAAAATAGACTGGTTTAAAACCCATTACTAAGAGCAAAATAAGTGCAAAAATCAGTTTACTCATATTGGGACAGGGCCGATTTTTGTTGTATAAATCATTAATTTTAATTCACGTGATGCTATAAGGCTCTAAAATGTTTTTGTTTTGTGATCTAATCTCAATATAAACACCAAATTATTGTTAGTTATGATTTAACAAGTAAAAACACCGCCCTGCCTAAATAAAACAGACGAGACGTCGAGTTTTCTACAACAAACATTTGCATAAACAATAATTAAACTGAAGGCAACATACATGCAGAGCAATTCAATTCACATGCATTTTACATAAGAAACACATTATTATTGCTTTAATTTGTAATGGATTGCCACCAATCACGTCTTGATCTCCTCGACATGAAAGTGAGAAAGTGTCGATTCTTACGAATGTCAGGAGATATACAGTACTGGTTTTAACTGTAAAAGGTGGGTGGTCTAACCCCACAAACAAATTGACAAATTAATATTTAATAACTCGTTTGTACCTTCATCTCTTAATCTCTGGAACAACTTACCAATAGATATACGTAATTCAGAATCTATATCGATATTCAAGAGGAAACTTTTAAGTTTTGTTTTTCCAAGCTCAAAAGTTCCTACACACTACTTAACTGGCCAACGAGTATTTGCTGTTTTACATGCCAGAATACGAAATTATTGCAGTAACCTTAATAATGATCTTTATTTAAACCATTTACGAGAATCATACAATTGCGATTGTGGTTCTGCAGTAGAAGACGCTGAACACTTTTTTTTCAACTGTATTTTATTTCGTACACAACGGCTTCGTTTGTTTCAGTCAACTCGTACA
>JAWPHD010008028.1:0-120506 GCA_037043455.1 Cyrtodaria siliqua | reverse complement strand
GCCGAGTTGTCCGTCATCCGTCCGTCCGTCCGTCCGTCGTTAACTTTTGTCTCGTTAAGACGATAGGGCCTTCATGTTTCATCCGATCTTTACCAAACTTTAACAGGTTCAATGTTAATATCAATGAAAGTTTGAAAACAAGCCAGATCGGACCAGTGACAGCAGAGTTATGGCCCTTGATTTTGTTAAAAATGCTATAATTTTCCTCTTCATATGATAGGGCCTTCATTTTGCATCTGATCTTTGCCAAACTTTACCAGATTTTATGTCTTTCTTATTATTAATTTTAATCCAATTTTTTTTTTTTTTAATTTTTTTTTTTTTTTAGCTCTATGTTGGACCATTCGGACCAGTAACAGAGGAGTTATGGCTCTTGATTTTGTTTAATATGCTATATTTTGCCTCGTTAATACGGTAGGGCCTTCATTTTTCATCTGATCTTTACCAAACTTTACCAGATTCTTTAGTTATGGCCCTTGATTTAGTTAAAAAGCTGTATTTTGCCCAAAACTTTAAAAAAACGTAAATGGCAGTCTCTCGCTTCATTGATGTTATAAGAGCCATATTAGCCAGTAGAGCGTCCACAGGCCCTCTTGTTCCTCTTAATAGTGGTACCTGTTCACAGAGCAAGCCAATTTGTTATGCAGAACAATGCACAATTTGCCGATGTTTTTTGGCGTGCGCTGCAAGCGATGAAAACAATGAAAAAAAGAGAGACTCGCTAATTGTTCATACCATTTTAATGGACATTATTTTCACAATCGCGGGAAGTGTGTGAAAAACAAAAATTACATCCAGGTATAGGTTGGCAAGCTGACCCCTAAAATTGCACATACCTTTGCATTCAATGTTTATGAGCTTTAGGGATCTATTTACATTACTGATAGCACATTTTTCCGACAGTCACTTGCACTTTTGGTCATATTAAACTATAGCAGCAAGGACAAGATTTAAAGCTATGCTTTTAAAAGGGTTCAAATAAGAATGCAAAACCTTTAAACACTTTGCAAGAAAGTAATTTGGTTGCAGGCTGACAGGTTTTCAAAGAATAACAGTTTTCATTGCTGTATGTATGTGTGTGTGAGAGGTCATTTTCAGTACAAAATAGACTAAAAACTAAGTTCAGAACCAGTAATTTTTAACTGATCTACAAATATACAGACTATAATAAATAGATTGAATAAAACTGCATCTTTATAAGTTAATAGCTCTACTTGTCAAAGATCAGCAGAGTTTATGCCGTGTGCGGCGTCCGAGTTGTCCGTATGTCAGCTTTTGTTGTAGCGACTACTTCTTGAAAACTATAAATAATATTGATATGGGACTGTTTCTAAAATGATCAGCATGACATGATGTTGATCCTTGTCGAAGATTATTTTGATTCGACCGACATTAAACATGGCCGCTAGTGGCCATCTTTGTTTACATAGAAATATATAGTAAAAGCGACTACTCCTCTAAAACTACTTGACAGATTTTTATGAAACTTCACAGAAATGATGATCTAGCTATCAAAACCTATCAGTAGAGCTTGAAAATCATTGACCTCTTGTTTAATAATAAAAATACAAAAAAATGCCACATTTTGTTTAGGCCAAAAAGAAAAATAGGTGTGTTTTCTATTGCATGCTCTAAAAGAAAATAGGGTAGGTTGGTAGGCATTTTTGTAAAAAAAAAAATTAGTGAGATTTACTCAGATTCTGTTTATCACATAAAACCCATAAAAGATGATACAATGTGAAAGTTTCTCTGTGATGTCAGTTTACCTTAATATAAGATCGCGCCAGCTAAATTACGCATTCTTGTTTCAAAAAATAGAACACTTTAAACATAGTTACACCACCAGTGCAGTCTACATGAAATCCTTTTCGGACCACAGGACATTCGGTCAGACAAACTGAAATTTGTTGTCTGACTGGATATTTTTTTGTCTGAACGAAAAGCTTAAAGAGTTAACCTATATAACCTATATCTACGCGATGTTTATGTAAAATATTAAATACTCAATATTACTGCATTTATATGTATACAAAGCTATTTTATGAGTATCTTAAGAAGAAACATGGTTCGTATTCCTGTTCTGTAAATTATTAATTATGATCAAAACAATATCTTGAATAAAATGATGCCCTGCCGTTTATTCCTGCCTGAGAACTACGTGTTTTTACGATTTTCTCGGACATGCGCAGTGCTGATTCAGTTGAACGAAAACAAACTTTTCGGGGCAGTTCCGATAGTAAACTAATCGATCGGAACTCTTCGCCAATCCGACGAGGCCGTTCCGATTGTAAACAAATAAGATCGGAAAATCTCCGCAATCGGCTTGTCTAAAACAATTACAAATACAATTTAAAAAATCTGATCTTTTCAATCCTGTTTTTTCCCCAGCAAAACGCATATTACATGGGGTGAAATTATTGCCATTTACCTTTTTCATAGTCCTCTTTATGATTAAGCAAAGTTTATATCAATTGGTGGATAAAAAGATATAGGTAGAGCCTCTTTAAAGCCATATTTTTGTTAAAAGCACAATAAAATGCTTGAACAATTAAACACAGACAATGCTATCTTTGAAAAAGATATTAATTTCTTGTGCCAAGACCGACTGAATAAAAATGCAGGGATAAAACTTTTTTAAACATTTTTTTGGTGTTTTTTTTACATTTTTAAGAACGCGCCGCAAATCGCGGTCTGAAAACTTACCCTGTCCCGCAAATTAAACCATCCAAAAACAGGTGCACTTTCACATTGTTATTTAGCAGCTTGCATTTGTGAATAAGCGTTCATTTATAAGCGTTCTTATGATACAGACTTGTCATAAATGAATTTAAAAGTGATAACAAATACGGCTTCAACTTTTAAAGGGCATGGACAAAGTCTGTGTTCTAAAACCTTTAAAGGATCATAACTCTGCCTAAAATCATTCACCCAGAACACGGCGATAATAGAAATAACTAGGCTTCAGGTACTGATCATCACTGCAAAGTTTCACTAAATCCAGCCAGGGGTAAAAGTAGAATGGTGTTCTGTTTCACTTCCATTGATAAACCATTGTTCGGAACTAATTGAAGAAAAAGCAAAACTTTTTGGCATAAAATGTTTTAGGGTCGGCTTCTTAAAAATAGGGTCGGTCGGGCCACCGGAAAAACATCTATGTTTATATATAAATCATTGTTCAGAACAAATTGAAGAAACTAAAAATTCATTTTGGTATAAAATGTTTTGGGCTCGGCCGCTTAAAATTAGGTCGGTCAGGCCACCGGAAACACATCTATTTTCTTTTTGGCCATAGAAAAAAAGATAGCTAAGATTAAATCTTTGAGGTACGATGGACCATGGAACTGAAACGAGAAGCCCGGGACTCATTTATTTTCAGCTCGACTGATCAGAGATGAGCAGAGCTTATGCCGTGGTGTGGCGTCCGTCTGTCTGTCCGTCTGTCCGTAAACTTTTTTTTGTAGCGACAACTCCTCTGAAACTACTGAATGGATTTTCATGAAACTTTACAGAAATGTTGCCCATGAAGTCTAGTTGATCCTAGCAAAAATTCATGTTGATGTGAAATCCAAGATGGCCACCAAATCTAAAAATAGGTTTTTAAAAAACAAGTTTGTAGCGACTACTTCTTGAAAACTCTAAGTGATATTGATATGGGACTTTTTCTAAAATGATCAGCATGACATGATGTTGGTCCTTGTCGAAAATCATTTTGATTAGACGTTAAACATGGCTGCCAGCGGCCATCTTTGTTTACATAGAGTTATATAATGAAAATTTGTAGCGACTACTCCTCTGAAACTACTTGACGGATTTTCATGAAACTTTACAGGAATGTTGCTCTTAATGTCTAATTGATCCTAGCAAAATTTCAGATCGTCCAGAAATTCAAGATGGCCGCCAAAGCTAAAAATAGATTTAAAAAAAATAAGTTTGTAGCGACTACTTCTTGAAAACTATAAGTGATATTGATATGGGACTTTTTCTAAAATGATCAGCATGACATGATGTTGATCCTTGTGGAAAATCATTTTGATTCTACGTTAAACATGGCTGCCAGCGGCCATCTTTGTTTACATAGAGTTATATAGTAAAAACTTGTAGCGACTTCTTCTCTGAAACTGCTTGACAGATTTTCATGAAACTTCATACAAATGTTGCTCTTGATGTCTTATTGATCCTAGCAAAATTTCAGGTCGGCCGGAAATTCAAGATGGCCACCACGGCTAAAAATAAATTTTCAAAATACAAGTTTGTAGCGACTACTTCTTGAAAACTATAAGTGATATTGATATGGGACTTTTTCTAAAATGATCAGCATGACATTATGTTGGTCCTTGTCAAAAATCGTTTTGATTCGATGTTAAACATGGCTGCCAGTGGCCATCTTTGTTTACATAGTTATATAATGAAAACTTGTAGTGACTACTCATCTGAAACTACTTGATGGATTTTCATGAAACTTCACAGGAATGTTGCTCTTGATGTCTAATTGATCCTAGCAAAATTTCAGGTCTGCCGGAAATTCAAGATGGCCGTCATGGCTAAACTAGATTAAAAAACAACAACAATTTACTGTTTGTAGTCACTACTTCCTGAAATCAAAATCAATCAGTAGAGCTTCAAGGTCATTGACCTCTTGTTATTTTGAAGAGTACTGTACTCAAATATGTTCTTTAAAATTGATTGATTGAATTGGATTTTATAGTCGCACCAACAGCTAAGGTCATAATGGCGACTTTCCAGCTTCCATTGGTGGAGGAAGACCCCAGGTGCCCCTCCGGGCAATTTTCGTGCACGGGCGGGCACCTGGGTAGAACCATCGACGTTCCGCAAGCCAGCTGGATAGCTTCCTCACATAAAGATTACTAGGCCCCTGAGGGATCGAACCTTCAGCGGTGAGGGGCAAGTGATTTCAAGTCAGAGACGATAACCACTCGGCCACGGGCGGCCCCTACTTTAAAATTAACTGGAGCACTGGGTATAGGTACAGAATATAAACCATAAGAGCTATGATTCTCACAGCCAGGACAGGAAAATTTGTTTCTGATTTACTCGTCCTTCGTTATATTTGAATGGTCAAATTGATAATTTTTTAAAGAATTAACGTTCATGGCGAGCAGACGCGTGAACTTTTCGTGCCCTGACAACTAAATAAAGTGGAGTTTAATGCAACTTTTTAAATATCTGACATTCAATAAAAAAAATTGAATATTGCTGCAAATGATGCTTGCCAAAAAAGAAAACAATTATATAGAACTTAAATATTCACTTACTGTGGATACGGAATAAATATATGTTTGCAATTTGGAAGTTTCTTTTTTGTTCAGTGTACATTTAAAATTGCAATAGGCTTATGTTTGACAATCCCACATTTATATTTTTCCAAATTTAATAATTGAATTTTAACCCACAGTGGCTTGCATCCAGAAATAACATGCTGTTGAGTTTTAATTTCAAACCACAATGTATAAAGTATATTTGTGTTTTACAACAATACTATTAACGACTATGACAAATTAGTTTGGCTTTAAATTGCATTTTTTTAATGCTATTTTCAGTATACCCATGCGCGCAGTTTGCTAATACAGTTTGTCACAGTGTCAGTGCCCAGACTCTGGCATTAACAGCTTTCCCAGCCTGCGATGAATGGCCATGATATACATATGGATTTTTGAAGATGACATGTACTGGTAAGTTGATGCTCACAAATAACTAGCACTCCTTTCCATTTTGACCCCAAATTCAACTTGTTTTGCTTATAGTGTGGTTCAGATTATGGACTTATGAGCAAGTATATAATGCATTAGCTGGTTCTTATGCATTGCATGATGTCTCATTATCTCTGTCCAGCAATTTTCTCTTTACTTATATTTTAATAACAGAGCCTTGTAAAAATAATGGTGGTTTAGGTCACTAAAAACATAAAATATTACTGATTTGATTATTGTCTACTTTTTATGTCTGCCCGTCCGTAAACAATTGCTCGTTCCGGGACAGTAACACTGAAACTATAACACCCAAAATCGTGAACTGTACATTGCCTTAAATAAGAGGAGGAACTCTATTTTTTTGTGGGGGGTGTCAGTAGGTCAAAGGTCCAGGTCGCCATGACCTTATATGGAAATTGCATTCTGGACGAAAACTCCGAAACAATCACACAATCTCATGAAACTTAATGGGGCCAATTTTAATAGGCTTGGGCATTGGCATCCGTAAGCAGCTCTTTCTCAGAAACCACTGAGCCAATTTTACTCAAATTTCCCATAGATACCTGTTTTTTTATCCGATATTTAAGATGGCCACCATTGCTAAAAATAACCAAAACGTTACAAAAATCTCCAAAATGGCATCACCCCTTGGTCATAACTCAGATCCCCACCCTATAACCATATATACACTTACTGGGCCTGAACACTTTAAGGCGGGGCGGGATTTGTTATGGTTATAAGCCATTGTCTGCCTGATCTCGTTCTGTTATGAAATTATAAGCTTGTTTGCCATTTTTTTCATCTTTGCAAAGATCATTGATCAGGTGAACTATTCATTGTCATCTTGTATTTAGAACATGGAAGCTTTAGTGTTCACCTGAGTTCCATCAGAGCCAGTAGAGTGATACAGGCTCTCTTGGGCATCTTGCTTTACTATGTAACTATTTTGAAATACACAACATTTGTAAACAATACAGAATATTTATATTCACTTGATACTTATTGTTGAAAAAAATAATTTCAAGTCAACTTCACTTTTTGGTAGTCGGAGCGCTGGCCTACCGCAATAGAAAATGGCTGTTCTCAGTCTGAAAATACATTGACAATATTTATTTTTCTTGCACTTATTGTGTCGCCTGAATAGCATGGCAGACACTTACGGATCACTTTATCCGTCATTGTCAGTCATTGTACGTTGTCATCCGTCATTCGACAAACTTTAATCTGCAAGTTTACTATGGCCATATTGAACTTCACACACCTCTTCGTCTTAGATCAGAGGGCTGGCGTAGCGCAGTCGGTAGCGCGGCGGATTTGTAACCGGAGGCCCCGTGTATCGGTCTATCAACCGAGCACGTTAAAGAACCATAGGAATCTATTCGATAATAAGAGTAGGGCAGGTTCCCGGATTCCTATGTATCCTTCCCCTCTCTCTGGGGCGGCTCTAAATAACCTATACTGTGTTGATGAGCCGTTAAACAACATTCAATTCGTCTTAGCTCAAGAAATGTTGTTACAAATGACCAATAATTCCGACTTTATTCGGCAGAGTTATGCACTTTTTCATAAAACTTTATCCTGTAACCTAACCAAGAGCTCGCATAACTAGCCATAACTTGAATAGTATTTGACCTTGCAATAATCGCATAGCAGGTAAAACAAGTATTCAGTGAAACATCCTTCTAGTTAATCATGACCAACCTCCCAAGTGTCGTTATTGTTGGTACTAAAACAACGCTAATATAATTTAATTATAAGAATTGATTTGCCAATTTTCCAAGTTTAGGCAGTTTTGAACGTCTGTAACGAATGTCAAATTGTCTTAAGGACTCACACCACTATTATCTCCCTTGAATACTCCTGCCCTACAGATGAAGGAGGTAGATAAAAAAAACAAGTTCGCTTTTCTACATTTTACAGGATACATTGATTTAACTTTACCAGGTTCTAAATCTACAGCATTTTAGGAAGAGATCCCAGAAAAATGCATGTTGATATAAGATTTCTAGCTAATTCTGCCTCATTTTACACATCATGGGTCTAATCTCCACGGGGTTGTATTTTTGTCTAAATTTTGATAGGTGTCACGCAAACATGAAATTAAAAAAAGTTCAATCTGGTAAATATTCGTTAAAAGTTAATAGCATGCAGATATTGGATCAATGAAGAATTTAAGCATAAATACATGTTGCAAAATCTTTTTTATCTCTATGCAACGAACAAAAACATTACAATGGGACCCTATGGAAAATTAATTGTGGTGTGAGACGTTAAGAAAGAGCTGCAGAATGGGTATCTTTATTCGTTATTCTTAAGGCATTGCGCTTTAGAGCTGCAGAATATCATTTTCATCCGTCATCTCTAAGGTATTGCGCTTTAGAGCTGCAGAACGAGTATCTTTCATCCTTTAATGCTAAGGCATTGCGCTTTAGAGCTGCAGAACAGGTATCTTTCATCTTTCATCTCTAATGCCTTGCAATTTAGAGCTTCAGAATGGGAATTTCCATCATTCATCTCTAAGCCCTTGCGCTTTAGAGCTGCAGAACGGGTACCTTACATCCTTCACCACTAAGCATTGTTTGTGTATCTGTGAACGTTTCAGACATGTTAGGACACAGTTAACATGGTTATTCAGAAATCCTGTCTGTGTATGTATAGTTACTTCAAGTTATCTTCATATTGCAGGAATTAGCAGAAATTTTACTTGATACCATGTTTAACTAAAAATTAACTATATTTTCAAAACCAATACAGGAATAAGCATAATTTTAGCTTTATTTTACAGCTATTGGCTTGTAAAACAAACACACATATCAATGAAGACAGACTACTTTGAAAAAAAATCAAAATTAAAGCGAGAGACTTAATTTTCCTGGAAAATCAAACTTTTGACGGGTAACCCTTAGCCTGAGTTTATTATTTTCAGCATTTTTCTCAATAATCATTTCTTAAAGATCATTTTTATGCTGTATTCAGATGTAGAGATGCCTTTTCATGTATATTTGAAAGTTTCAGACATAGCTGAGCACAAATGACCAGGAAAATGCAAAATCATTATCACTACTGTAGATTTTCAAAATATTAAAGGTGCTCGGCCTGAATTTTGACCAATACCCTAGGTCACTAAAACTTGAATAATTTGAAAAGCAATAAACATGGAATCAAACTTTTAGCACTTTTCAGCGTGTAATTGGTTTGTATACATGTTCAATTATTATTGAGGTGATCATTAGAAAAAAAAATGACCTTAAGGACTCACACCACTATTATCTCCCTTGAATACTCCTGCCCTACAGATGAAGGAGGTAGATAAAAAAAACAAGTTCGCTTTTCTACATTTTACAGGATACATTGATTTAACTTTACCAGGTTCTAAATCTACAGCATTTTAGGAAGAGATCCCAGAAAAATGCATGTTGATATAAGATTTCTAGCTAATTCTGCCTCATTTTACACATCATGGGTCTAATCTCCACGGGGTTGTATTTTTGTCTAAATTTTGATAGGTGTCACGCAAACATGAAATTAAAAAAAGTTCAATCTGGTAAATATTCGTTAAAAGTTAATAGCATGCAGATATTGGATCAATGAAGAATTTAAGCATAAATACATGTTGCAAAATCTTTTTTATCTCTATGCAACAAACAAAAACATTACAATGGGACCCTATGGAAAATTAATTGTGGTGTGAGACGATAAGGCCAATTAAAACTATATGCATGGTTCCGGTTTCCCGATCGACTCTGTTTTCGCTCGCTTTTCAATACATTGAGATTTATTTTACTGCATAGATTAAAATAGCTATCCCTGGCACGTAACTATATTAGAAAATACCTTCTTTTTTATTTTATGTGATCGGTGCTATTAATTTCGTTTGGTGGTTTATGGCTCATATAGTTTATTATAATCAATTAAATACATAACTAATGTATTTAAAGAATTCTAAAACAAATATCAATACTGATGGTCTTCCTTTAAAAGGACAATTCCTGTAACTTTTAGCTTATAAAACACACTAATTACATTCACAAATGTTGCACACTGAACATTATTGAATATTTACTAATTAAATGCAAGATTGACTTTGTGTAATGGAATTCAATCGCGGTACAAAAAAAGAAGTGTCGCTTTGTGCGTTTGAACTCGCAGCCCAAACTAAAATTACACTCAGGTAATAATAGTGAGAGCGAGATAGTCGACGTCGCTCCTGTCTGAGCTAAGCGTGCTATACATATTACGCAATACATAATAATATGTAGAAAACCTCACGTGATTAGCCGAAAAGGTAAATAATGTGGGTTTTCATGTATACATTTCACTGAATAAATTTCAGACAGTTATTTGGTTTATATGCTCAATATCTGCTTACTTATGGACAGTGTCCCTTTAAGAGTATTGTGTGGAAAAAAAACAATGCAATAAATATAAAATAAAATATTTTGCCTACTTACCTACCATATTTTTTTTAGCATGTAATAGGAACCACACATATAATTTTATTTGGCCTAATGTGCGTCAATCAATTCTTAAAGGTTTTTAAAAAAAATGTTCGTAAGACACCACTTTGCCTTTTTACACCAGTTTGCACGAGAACACTAAGACGACGTTACGTCTTACAAACAAAACAAGTGGAACCGGAACTCTTCGTTAATTTCCGTAGTCGGTATTTACTAGTGGCGGAATCTGACGAAGACGTCCATAAAACAATCGGAACGTCATTTGGCGTTCCGCCACTGACGGAAAAGGCCGTTCAGTGGGAGATATTTCGAGTAGAGCAAACGAGTAGATATAGCTTTTCTATTCCCAAAATTTCCTACAAATCACAGACAAATATATAATATAACTATATACTGAATCTTTAACAAAACCTCTTCATAGGGGGAAAAAAGGAAATATACATCTGGACTAATGTCCCTCATAGATTTTGACAATTGATCGCTAGGTACTAAACTTCCATGATTGTGTTTTTGTCTCCTTGTAGGCAAAAAGGTTTTTCACTCGATTTTCACCAAATTGTCAAGACAATTTTTATCAATATCAAAGATATAAAAGGTATATATATTTTAAAAAACATGTTGGATTTCATACAGCTTAAAACAAGTACAGCGATAACAGCTCTCATTGCTTAAGGAATGTCGTGGTTCTACCCAGGTAACCAACCGCCTAGTCGGAGGGGCATCTGGGGTCTTCCTCCACCAATGGAAGCTGAAAAGTCGACATATGACCTTAGCTGTTGGCTTAGCTATAAAATCCCAATTCAATTCAGTTAAATTTTTCTACATCCATATTTCAAATAATTATTTGAACAATTGAAAACAAATTCTGTTTGCAAATATAAATTACTAAATGTTGATTATCTCAAAACCTGTGAGATTTTCAAACTCCTAATTTTTTTATTACGGCAGCAACATTCAAGTTTTGCGTTTAGGTCATTTTCTCACAAACTGTATGCACTAGACCTTTCAAACTTTGCTTATAGTTGTATCATGGGTGATACATCGCAACGTGAGAAAGCAAATGTCGAAGTGACCTTGACCCTCTAAGCAAAGGGCAGATAACTTGCTAATTTTTAGGTTCAAGTTTTGCGTTTAGGTCACTTTTTCACAAACTGTATGCACTAGACCTTTCAAACTTTGCTTATAGTTGTATCTTGGGTGGTACATGGCAACGTGACACAGCAAATGTTGAAGTGACCGTGACCCTCCAAGCAAAGGGCAGATAACTTAATAATTTTTAGGTTCAACTTTTGCGTTTAGGTCACATTTTCACAAACTGTATGCACTAGACCTTTAACACTTTGCTTATAGTTGTTTCTTGAGTGGTACATCGCAACGTGTCAAAGCAAATGTGGAAGTGACCTTGACCCTCCAAGCAAGGGCAGATAACCTTATAATTTTTACCTTCAACTTTGGCGTTTAGATCACTTTTTCACAAACTGTATGCACTTAGACCTTTCAAACTTTGCTTATATTTGTATCTTGAGTGGTACATTGCAACATGACAAAGCAAAAGTGGATGTGACCTTCACCATCCAAGCAAAGGGCAGATAACTTTAATTGTTACATTTACATCACTTTCTCATGAGCTAGAATTATGCACTAGATGTTTTAAACCTAATTTATAGCGTAATCTTTAGAAGAAAACATATTTTTCTATTTCGACATAGTTGTGTCTTCGGTAGTACATCTTTATTTTGGATGGCTGGATTTCATCTATGACCTTGACCTATTTTTTGGAGCTGATGATTTTTAGCTCTACTGGCCAAAGGTCTTCATTTTTCATCCGATCTTTACCAAACTTACCAGATTGTTAATATCAATGAAAGCTTGCACAAGTTTGAAAACCAGCCAGATCGGACCAATAACAGCGGAGTTATGGCCCTTGATTTAGTTAAAAATGCTATATTTTGCCTCGTTAATACCGATAGGACTTTCATTTTGCATCTTATCTTTACCAAACTTTACAAGATGTTTTGCCTTTTTTTTTATTATTATTATTAGTATATTTTTTATTTATTTTTTTAATAGATATATATTATTTTTTTAATTTTTTTTTTTTAAATTTTTTATTCTTTTTTTCAAAAAAAAAATCAATTTTTTTAATTTGTTTATTTTTTTTTTTATTTTTTTTTTAATTTTCTTATTTCATTATATATTTTTTGTAAACTTTTTTTTATGTTAACGCCGTGTTAGCAGGAAGCATTGCTGTGCCTATTGCATTTTTTTTTTCCCGTTTTTTTTTTTTAATTTCTTGTCGGCGCTACTCCTCCTAAACGCCATTTTGGATTTCGACGAAATTTGGCAGGAAGCATCGGTAAGATGTCTTATTGTGCATATCGCGCTTTTGTTCCAGTTTGCTGATTTATGACGGAGTTATGGCACTTTGACATTTTTACTTTAAATTTTTGTCAGCGCTACTCCTCCTAAACGGCTTGTTGGATTTCTACAAAAGTTGGCAGGAAGCCTCAGTATGTTATCTAATGAATAGTTGTGCAAAGCATGGTATATCAAATAAAATTTTGGACAAGTTCGAAAACCAGCTAGATCTAGTTAGTAACGGCAGGTTATGGCCCTTGATTTGTTGAAAAATGCTATATTGTATTTTCCTTTGTTAAATCTGTAGTTACTTCATTTTTTATCTGATCTTTACCATATTTATACTGATGGGAAATCTATGTCGACAACCCTTGATATAAGAGCCGTTTTAGCCAGTAGAGCATCCACAGGCCCTCTTGGGCCTCTTGTTTTTAATAGAATGGCATTTTGTTTTTAAACAAATGCACTTACATGTCATCTCAGCGAACGGCAAACTCGATTGTTTTTAGCTGCTATAATGTTTACCAACTTTCATTTAAGCATCATTCACCTTTTTATTTTTAAGTCCAGTCCCCATTAGGCGAGACATGTGAATCCACGGATTTCTTGTTATTTAATTTATATATGAAGCAGGTTTAAAGTTAAAAACGATACTTGATTAATAAATTGAGATGCTAATTATAATTGATAAATATTTCAAGATTGCCATATCTCTTTAACATACTTTGAGGGGAAATATAAATTCACAGAATTGTTGATTATATTATAACTCGGCAAAAAAAGTTTTGGACCAGGGTATATAAATTAAGTCATATAAAAATAAAACTAGTGGTCAAAATTTAAGTATCTTTTTTTAGTAACCAAGGTCTACCCTACCCGGTTAATTTGGTACCAGAAACATTAAATTCCAAACAAGACTTGATTTTAAAAAAATATCGCGAACACACAAAGGGTCTGTAAAAAATGTTGCAAAGTCCATACAAAGTAACAGTTACGGACACATTCGTGTAACCAATAAAAAGATTATTATTTTTTCGCAAACTTTCATTGTAAACGATAATTATTGTTGATTGTTGATCTATTGTGAATTATCAACTAAGATAATAAGGGTTCTGGTCGAATGTCATGGTTCAGCAATCATTGTACGGGTTCGACACTGCCATGGTCCAAAACTTCTTTTACAGAGTATATTAAACACATGCAATAGTAAAATTATAACTAAAGAAAATTTGAAAACACTATTTTATTACATTTTATTTAATTACAACATGATTTTAACTTCAGAATAATACTGGAATAATAAAATGAATGGATGTGCTAATTGTAATGCTTGATTAAGTTTAATATAAGTATGAGGAAAGTACCGGTATTAAAGATGACATAATTACATAATTTGATATTTTCAACAAACAGTAAATTTCTGAATTTAAATAATGATTATAAAATACTATCTTCAAATTTTCAAATGCAAATACAGTTATTTTATTCACTCAGAACATACATATACCTGAAAATATTGAACAATGTGATTAGAGACATAAGTTTAATAATTATGCATTTTACTTGTTTTAGTGTAATTAATAGACCTGTAAGAAATACTCTCTGTATGTTTGTTACACAGTTTTATCAGACAGGATATGATTCTGTGATACATCCTGTTTGATATATGTATGGTGTCAATTATGTGATTGCTGGGGTGTTAATTATTTAATGACCCCCCAATAAACGGTATACGGACAAATGCCCCCCCCCCCCCCCCCCCCCCCCCACCACCACGGACAAATGCCCCCCTGCTCATTTTTGTATAGGTGGACAAATGCCCCCTCATGTTTTTGTATAGGTGGACAAATGCCCCCCTGAACTTTTTACAAGGTGGACATAAGCCCCCCTGATAATTTTTCAAATTAAATTCATTCAAAAGAATAATCACATAATTCACAGGTAATTCCCAGTTTGTAAGTATTCAGAGCTATAAAAAAGTGTGACCAACACAAACAGATTAATTACTTACAAACTGGGAATATGTATCAGGGGGGCTTATGTCCACCTTGTAAAAAGTTCAGGGGGGCATTTGTCCACCTATACAAAAACATGAGGGGGCATTTGTCCACCTATACAAAAATGAGCAGGGGGGCATTTGTCCGGGGGGTGGGGGGGGGGCATTTGTCCTAGATTCCAATAAACAGCCATATGGTGTCCCACTTCCTTTGTGGAGTGATTGGATTAAAGATTTTATGGTTTTATGGTTCTCTAAAAAAGTGAGTCTTGTAATACTTAGTTAATGACTTCTCCTGCACTGTTTTGACTGCCAGCAATTTATAAATTGATTATATCTGGTTAGACTTAAATTTGGGCATGATAAAAGCCAGTCAAGTATCTTTTAAACCACATTCAAACGTTTATTAGTTTTGGTGAATTTTAATTTAATTTTCATAATATTGATTTGAGGCTCCAGTAATATATGTTATTTAAGTGTTCATATGCTAAAGTGACACAAGGTAGTCTTGACTTTTTAAAGACTAAAAGCATCCCAATAGTTCTTCTACATAACTTGCATTTTTGCAAATCATTGTTAATTAATATTTGAATTATTCAAATCAAATTGTATTTGCCTTCTAACTAATTGTTGATTATATTACAACAATAATATATTTAAAGCTAACAGAGGTGTCCGCAACATGCCAATGTGTCCGCGGACATATTGGACTACACGTATGCCTGCAACAAGCGAATATCTTCGCGGTAAATTTATGGGGAGTCACAAACAATTGTTTTTATATTGATCTGTAAATGTCGAAAGGTAGATTAGAGAGGAGATTTTGCTTACTAGTTTGTCAATTAACGAAATAAAATAGACTTGTAGCAGAGTCGCTGACATTTCCTTTGTATGTGCACAGTTGTAAATCATTTAATTGAAAATAACACCTGTCAGAATGACTTGTGTACTCTAACTTCCAGTTATCAGAAGTTAAGAGTATGGCAGACTGATGAAATGAACATGCTACAAAACAGTTATTTATGTTGATATAAAGGAAACAGATCTGAATAAATATGAAGAATGAAAAACTGATAAAGAAAAGAATAAAATGAATGGAAAAAAAAGATAATGTGGAATTCTATAAAAAAAATAATCAGCGCACAACATAATTCAGTGGTACTGTATAAGCGTTTAGCGATTTAATATGAGCGAACAGGTGAAATAGCCGAGTGGTCGATTTTTAGATCACCTGAGGTCAAGGCGCTTGGCCAATTTTGACCAAACTTCACATGGATGAAAGCTTATTAGATTTGTTAAAATTAGGTCATCGCAACATCCAAGATGGCCACCATTACCATATATGGTCGAAACCTAAGCATTTGATCTTTACCAGACTTTGTCAGTGTTTTTTATATCAATGTTTTTAACATAACAGAGGCCACATTTCTTGAACAATTTTAACCAAACTTGCACAGATTGTATATGACAATGAGATTTCGAAGAAGTTTGATAATGGGCGAGTACTCAGGTGATTGATATAGGGCCATCTTGGCCCTCTTGTTTGAATTATTCCACTTTGGAAAAAGGTTTAACCCGAAACTTAACCTTGCCTTTTACAACTGATTGTGGCTAATAATTATCAAAGTTCCAGGTTTACAATAATGAAAGCGGTGCTCTTGTTTATGATAGAGTTTTAACAAATGATACAAAATTAACCCATGAGGGTTTGCATTCAGAAATAACATGCTGTTGAGTTTTAATTTCAAACCAAATGCATGAAGTGTATACGTGTGTTTTTACAAAAATACTATGAACAACTAGTACAAATCAGTTTGGCTTGAAGTTACTGCTTTTTTAACTGATATTTTCAGTATACCACTGCGGGCAGTTTGCTTATACAGTGTGTTGCAGTGTTGGTGCCCAGACTCTGGCATCAACATCTTTTCCAGCCTTCGATGAAATGGCAGTGGTATACATATGGATTATTATTCTAAACCAAAACCTATTTTGATTACAGATCACACATACATCATGTTCAAAATCCCTAGAAAATTTGGTGGATCCTATTTTCAACACTTTGTCCACCCTTCCTTTCACCAGTCCCTCTGTCTCTCTTTTATTGCCCAGAGCATAATTTGGAACTACTAATGGGACTGGAATGAAACTTCACGCAATAATAGAGGGCAATGAGTGGGAAGTGTAAGAACCATAACTCTTCATTCAAATTAGAGTTATCGCCCATTATAATTTTATACTTATAATTTTTGTCTGGAGCTGTCGACAGTGTGCATTATGAGCATGATGAAGTTCGCAACATCACAAGTAGATGAATTTCAATGAATGAAGGCATTGAAACGTTGATATTTAGAAGTGTTCTTAATTGAGTCATTTGGTTAAAAGTTTGCCATGTAACAATTCTGGTCTGCATGGAGAGAAAACAAATGTTGCTGTCTAAACATTATATAATTATTTATTGAATATCAAACTGTATATTAATATTAAGTAAACAAAAGAAATATATATATGGCTGGGAGTTGTGGCATGCTCCTGTAATCCAGTTACTTGGAAGCCGGATTCTGAGGGCGGGGGTCCTACTGTCAGAGTGACTATGTCGATCGGACATCCGCACTAAGCCTGGCATCAGTATGGGCTGCCCAGGGGAGCACCCCATCTTGATTAAAAATGTTTGAGAACCCATCTTGATTTATTTATTTTAGATACCTACCCCCATTCACCACAACTCAATTGTTTTTGTGTGAGATTTCTACTTTCGTTTTCGCTATCCGATAATTACTGCATCTCCCTTAACAAACATTCATTTTCCACTTGACGCCGGCAATTTGTTTCAAGTCGTATCTAACCTGTTTAATTACAGACATCATTAAAGACTTCATAAGTGTGCTGCTAATCCTTTGGTCAGATCAATTAAGCCAATAAACTGTTTGCAAATAAGTTTCACCCACTTTCCCCCAGGCTATTGATCCAGGTCAAATCCAGGTGAAATAGATCGATGATTTTCGAAAAATCGATTTTAGCAATTTTACGGGAGTTTTTCACACAATTCCGTGGGGCCGGGAGGAGGGTTAGAAATCCGTGAGATTTCATCTCACGCCGTGAGGTATCACATGTATGCAGCACAGTAGAATAATTTAACTGACATGGATGAACCAGTCCTGTAGAATAGTCACTGACATGGATGAACCAGTCCTGTAGAATAGTGACATGGATGAACCAGTCCTGTAGAATAGTCACTGACATGGATGAACCAGTCCTGTAGAATAGTCACTGGCATGGATGAACCAGTCCTGTAGAATAGTCACTGACATGGATGAACCAGTCTAGTAGAATAATAATACTGACATGTATGAACCAGCCCAGTAGAATAAATTAACTGACATGGATGAACCAGCCCAGTAGAATAAATTAACTGACATAGATGAACCAGCCCAGTAGAATAATTTAACTGACATGGATGAACCAGTCCATTAGAATAGTCACTGACATGGATGAACCAGTCCTGTAGAATAGTCACTGACATGTATAAACCGGTCTAGTAGAATAATGATACTGACATGGATGAACCAGCCCAGTAAAACAAATTAACTGACATGGATGAACCAGCCCAGCAGAATAAATTAACTGACATGGATGAACCAGCCCAGTAGAATAAATTAACTGACATGGATGAACCAGTCCTGTAGAATAGTCACTGACATGTATAAACCGGTCTAGTAGAATAATGATACTGACATGGATGAACCAGCCCAGTAGAACAAATTAACTGACATGGATGAACCAGCCCAGTAGAATAAATTAACTGACATGGATGAACCAGCCCAGTAGAATAAATTAACTGACATGGATGAACCTTTCCAGTAGAATAGTCACCGACATGTATAAACCAGTCTAGTAAAATAATGTTACTGAAATGGATGAACCAGTCCAGTAGAATAGTCACTGAGCTGTTAGAACCAGTCTTGTTAAATAGTGTAGCTGTCATGGATGAACCAATCTATAATTATAGTGTAAGTGTCATGGATGAACCAATCTAGAATAATGTAAAAAGGCCCCTAACCATTTTTTATAGCAATTCTTATAGTAGATGTAATTCTAATTTCTTCTTATTTGCAGCTGGCAGTAGAGATGGCTATGATACAGCAAGGCATATCTCGGGTACAAGCGGAATTCACCATGTTGATGAAACACTAAATCTAAATGCCAACCGGACTTAAATGTTTAGTGCAGTCATTTTCAGACAGTATCGAAATATCACTGCCAGGTAGCACACCTGGAACATCATCATAATTATATATACTATTTAATTGACAATATAAGCACAGGCTTATAGTACAACAAATAATAATAGTTCTAGTTTTATATTGTGTATGAACAAAACAAATTGCTGATTTTGGTCTTAAGTCATAGTTACTTATTTGTTTAATATGAAGACAAGCAAAGTTTTACGCAAGCGTAAAATAGCTGCCGAGAGGAAATAGCATATATCTGGGTAGGGACTGGAAACAAAGTTTAACATAATACATATCAAGTCACGGGTGTTAAAACAATATTGAAAAAATAATGTTGACGTTAACGCGCCACGACCGTTTTTTTTCTTACCAGACACATTCTTCTCGAGTTTTACCATGAGTTGTTCCTACCAAACATTTTGAATCAATGTGGGCGACCTCGCTTCTCACTGTTCAAATACCTTGATTTGCCTTACGTACTGATTACAATTCAACTTTGGAGCACGACGTGCTAGAAGTACAAATCAGCACAGAAATACGGGTGTTCACATGTAAGGGATGCGTATGCGTTAGCATGTGCATTACAACAGACGTCTCACTGCTACCATGTGTAATTATAAGATTGCGTTATCAAAGTGAAAATCTCAAAGAAACTGTTCATTGCTACCTTACCATTACATGTGCAATTATGAAAACCTTATAGGCAGCGGTATTTACGAGAATATCGCATTATAAATGGGTATTATTCCATTAAAATCATTAAAATACAGATTTGCACATATTCCATTCCAATACTTGCGTTTCATTCAGTTTCATTACGCTTCGTAAAAATCCCGGACGTGTAGATCCCGGAAATATTGCCGCATTCTACACTTTAGTAGACTGCTCTGCGAAAACGTCATTTGAGGCAATAAAACGGCAAGCTTTGAACATTGAAAATATGTGTTTATACCATTCAAGTCTTTTTGACGGGTTCCCTAGGAATTGAAGTTGTAATGCATGCTTATTGTCGGCTACATGATTCACAGTCTGTTAACCATAGACATATTCTAAAGCCATATAAGAGTCAGCTGCCTTCGGCAGTTGAATAATGTTTCTAAATTAATTTGGGCAGAGGCAGAACAACACAGCTTTTCTTTTCTGCAAATGTATAGTATTTGTCTTTCTTTGTAAATTCAAGTTCAGAGGAATGACATTTTTGAAGCTATTGACTTTATTGTAATTGTATTTGAAGTTGAATTATATTAATTCATACTGTTTCCATACATGTGATACTTTCAGGACTTCAATCTGGGAGTTTAGTGATTTTTTTAAGGGAGATTCATGCAAAAATCTGGGAGGTTTTTTCGCGGGCTAGCTTTAGCGCGCGAGCAGTATTTTATACCCAAATTTCATAAAAGAATACCTAAAAATACACTTTTAAACAAGTTTCTTCATTGATGTCAGGGGAGATAACATGAATGAATAAAAAAAGTTTTTAAACAATATTTTATTTAATAACCAATGATAAACATGTTCACTGTTCATTTCGCTGTTATTTGGTTATGCTCAATATTCTGCTTTAATACTTACAGACAGTGTCCCTTTAAAGTTTGTTGTTATATTTTCGTACTTACAAAACATAAAAATATTGAGAAAGTAAGAGTATAATAAAAAAAAAAAAAAAAAAAAATTCCCACCCACTCCACCAAATATTGGCCGCGATGTTTCAAAAACGGCCGAGCAAAAGACGGCTGCACGGTTGGCTGCCTAATAATCTCCCCTCTGGAAAATAACCGATAGTATGAATCAAATTAAGTCTGATGTAGCCTACAATAGTACGAATCTAATTGAGTACGAAGTACGAAATTTCGTAGGAGTTGTCGTTCTTGAATTCATTCTATTTTTAGAAGCAACAACACCTTGACAAGTCTGCTTACCAGCGAGTATTGATTCGAGAAAAAAATGTGTTTTTTAACTTGAAAAACACCCCATCTTGATTAAAAATGTTTGAGAACCCATCTTGATTTATTTATTTTAGATACCTACCCCCATTCACCACAACTCAATTGTTTTTGTGTGAGATTTCTACTTTCGTTTTCGCTATCCGATAATTACTGCATCTCCCTTAACAAACATTCATTTTCCACTTGACGCCGGCAATTTGTTTCAAGTCGTATCTAACCTGTTTAATTACAGACATCATTAAAGACTTCATAAGTGTGCTGCTAATCCTTTGGTCAGATCAATTAAGCCAATAAACTGTTTGCAAATAAGTTTCACCCACTTTCCCCCAGGCTATTGATCCAGGTCAAATCCAGGTGAAATAGATCGATGATTTTCGAAAAATCGATTTTAGCAATTTTACGGGAGTTTTTCACACAATTCCGTGGGGCCGGGAGGAGGGTTAGAAATCCGTGAGATTTCATCTCACGCCGTGAGGTATCACATGTATGTGTTTCAGGTTATGACTTGATAAATGTTATGCCATCAGTATGTTTCTGGGATGGTAAATCATTTGAGAACAACAATCGACACTTTTTTCAATTAATTTACATAAAAATGTTTTAGCAGAGTAAAAATATAATTGAATTATTTTTATAAAAACAAACATAAAAAGGCAATTCTATGGGCCTTGGTTTATAAAATAATCCTGCACATTGGAAAGGTAATTTTACAAACTCTACAAGCAAAATTTCAAAAGTTATAATGCCGATATTTGAATTGTTTGTATCATGCTTACTATCATCAAAGACGTATTTAAGTGAGACTTTTGTAACCATTAGTATTAGTATTTAGGACACATTCAAGTCCTTTTCGTTTGCAGTAGCATCAGAATGTTTATATGTTGGGGTTTCAAGGTCAACTGAATATTTTCTATTTTTGATAAACTTTTTTCATATAATTTGTTTTACTTGCCTCACTTACTTTTTAAATCTTGATTTTTTAAAACTTATAGTATCATTATTTTTTCATAACTTCCATATTGAAAATCAATGTTAATATTTATTTAAAAAACTCGAAGCAAATCGAGTTTGCATGTAACTAATTGCTATACTCCCGTAGGGACGTATTATGTTGTGACATTGACCGTTTGTCGGTCTGTTCGTTCGTCTGAATGTCTGTTAATTTTTTGCTGACAGCTGATTGTGGCTTATACCTGTCAAGGTATAAGGTCTACAACAATGAAACACATCTTCAGCATGATCAAAAAAACAAACACATCTTATAAAGGACCATAACTCTCTGAATTATACTGTTTGAATTATTTCCCTTGAAAAAAAGTTTAACCTGGAACTCAACTTTACAATTTACCAGTGATTGTAATTATGGCTAATAACTTTCAAAGCATTAGATCTGCTTGTTACTTATATTGCACTTATAATTTATTTAATTTTTACAGATGATTCCACTGTTTTTAATTTATTTATTACCTATTGCAGAAAAACAAATATAAAAGAAAAAAATCAAAATTGTATTTAAAGGGACACCAGGCAATCTTGATTTTTAGCTCTACTGATCAGAGATCAGCAGAGCTTATGCCGTGGTGCGGAGTCCGTCGTCCGTCTGTCCGTCTGTCTGTCCGTCTGTCTGTCCGTCTGTCCGTCTGTCCGTAAACTTTTATTTGTAGCGACTTCACAGCTGAAACTACTGGATGGATATTCATGAAACTTTACAGAAATGTTGCCCATAAAGTCTAGTTGATCCTAGCAAAAATTCATGTTGATGTGAAATCCAAGATGGCCGCCAAAGCTAAAAATAGAGTTTTAAAATACAAGTTTGTAGCGACTTCTTCTTGAAAACTATAAGTGATATTGATATGGGACTTTTTCTAAAATGATCAGCATGACATGATGTTGATCCTAGTCAAAAATCGTTTTGATTCAACGTTAAACATGGCTGCCAGCGGCCATCTTTGTTTACATAGAGTTATATAGTAAAAACTTGTAGCGACTTCACAGCTGAAACTACTGGATGGATATTCATGAAACTTTACAGAAATGTTGCCCATAAAGTCTAGTTGATCCTAGCAAAAATTCATGTTGATGTGAAATCCAAGATGGCCGCCAAAGCTAAAAATAGAGTTTTAAAATACAAGTTTGTAGCGACTTCTTCTTGAAAACTATAAGTGATATTGATATGGGACTTTTTCTAAAATGATCAGCATGACATGATGTTGATCCTAGTCAAAAATCGTTTTGATTCAACGTTAAACATGGCTGCCAGCGGCCATCTTTGTTTACATAGAGTTATATAGTAAAAACTTGTAGCGACTTCACAGCTGAAACTACTGGATGGATATTCATGAAACTTTACAGAAATGTTGCCCATAAAGTCTAGTTGATCCTAGCAAAAATTCATGTTGATGTGAAATCCAAGATGGCCGCCAAAGCTAAAAATAGAGTTTTAAAATACAAGTTTGTAGCGACTTCTTCTTGAAAACTATAAGTGATATTGATATGGGACTTTTTCTAAAATGATCAGCATGACATGATGTTGATCCTAGTCAAAAATCATTTTGATTCAACGTTAAACATGGCTGCCAGCGGCCATCTTTGTTTACATAGAGTTATATAGTAAAAACTTGTAGCGACTTCACAGCTGAAACTACTGGATGGATATTCATGAAACTTTACAGAAATGTTGCCCATAAAGTCTAGTTGATCCTAGCAAAAATTCATGTTGATGTGAAATCCAAGATGGCCGCCAAAGCTAAAAATAGAGTTTTAAAATACAAGTTTGTAGCGACTTCTTCTTGAAAACTATAAGTGATATTGATATGGGACTTTTTCTAAAATGATCAGCATGACATGATGTTGATCCTAGTCAAAAATCGTTTTGATTCAACGTTAAACATGGCTGCCAGCGGCCATCTTTGTTTACATAGAGTTATATAGTAAAAACTTGTAGCGACTACTTCTCTGAAACTACTTGGCGGATATTCATGAAACTTTACAGGAATGTTGCTCTTGATGTCTGATTGATCCTAGAAAAATTTCAGGTCGGCCGGAAATTCAAGATGGCCGTCACAGCTAAAAATAGATTTTTAAAAAATAAGTTTGTAGTGACTACTTCTTGAAAACTATAAGTGATATTGATATGGGACTTTTTCTAAAATGATCAGCATTACATGATGTTGATAGTAGTCAAAAATCGTTTTGATTCAACGTTAAACATGGCTGCCAGCGGCCATCTTTGTTTACATAGAGTTATATAGTAAAAACTTGTGGCGACTACTCCTCTGAAACTACTTGGCGGATTGTCATGAAACTTTACAGGAATGTTGCTCTTGATGTCTTATTGATCCTATCAAAATTTCAGGTCGGCCGGAAATTCAAGATGGCCGTCACAGCTAAAAATAGATTTTTAAAAAATAAGTTTGTAGCGACTACTTCTTGAAAACTATAAGTGATATTGATATGGGACTTTTTCTAAAATGATCAGCATGACATGATGTAGATCCTTGTGGAAAATTATTTTGATTCGACGTTAAACATGGCTGCCAGTGGCCATCTTTGGTTACATAGAGTTATATATAGTAAAAACTTGTAGCGACTACTCCTCTGAAACTACTTGACGGATGTTCATGAAACTTCACAGGAATGTTGCTCTTGATGTCTAGTTGATCCTAGAAAAATTTCAGGTCGGCCGGAAATTCAAGATGGCCGCCACAGCTAAAAATAGATTTAAAATAAATAAGTTTGTAGCGACTACTTCTTCAAAACAATAAGAGATATTGATATGGGACTTTTTCTAAAATGATCAGTATGACATGATGTTGGTCCTTGTCGAAAATCGTTTTGATTTGACCTTAAACATGGCTGCTTTGTTTACATAGAGTTATATAATGAAAACTTGTAGCGACTACTTCTTTGAAACTACCTGACGGATTTTCATGAAACTTCACAGGAATGTTGCTCTTAATGTCTTATTGATCTTAGCAAAATTTCAGGTCGGCCGGAAATTCAAGATGGCCGCAACGGTTAAAAATAGATTTTCAAAAAACAAGTCTGTAGCGACTACTTCCTGAAATCAAAATCAATCAGTAGAGCTTCAAGGTCATTGACCTCTTGTTTTAAAAACTAGCGGCGTTCCAATATTACATTTAAACCTATAGTAGAATAAGAAGAGAAAGTAGAAAATGTCAAAATAAAACAAGGTGCTAATGCTAATAAATGTTCAAGATTGGCAATTGTCCCTCTTTAATAAACAATAACGGCTACTTTTCTATGTCAATTGCTATTTTATGACTGTAAAATTTCTGGATGGACACTTTGGGGGCCAGACATACTCTGTCCTCACTCCCCTCTCTATTGCCTATAATTTATGAATTACATCATGTACATGTAACATTAATTTTATCTCAACCAACCCCATAAAAAGCAAATACACAAAATTGTTTTGAAGTATCTGTTTTATATTTATGTATATTCAATAGATTTTAATTATATGTTCAATAGATGATATCTTCTTATATATATATATATATGTGTTATGATGTAGAGATACAGTTCATTAACGTGTGTTGCAGCTACCTTTAATAAGGAGTGAATATATTTGCTTGATTTCTGTGTTTCTCGTCATAGCTAGGCGCCCTGCCGTAGTTCGTCCGAAGTTTGTCTGTCTTTGGTAGTTCACAAATATTTCTCCCTATATATATATATATATATACAGGTATTAATTTTTACTAGCTCATTTAACTTGTATCTTGCTTCAACTCTGTGCACAGCAGTAGTTATCAAGTTGAGATATACATCTGTAATATCATATCCATATTGCAATGCAAATTACAATTTTATAGATAAAATAAATAACCCTGTCAATTTATATTGTCTTGTTTGTTAATCCCCAGCAGTTAATGTCTTGGCAAGTTCTTCAAAGGCTAGGCACACATGATTGCATTATGTGTTGCAGTATTTGAATGTTAAATAAATCTTTATTTTGTTTAAATTACGGCATCCCTTTAGTTTTTCAACTTGACTTGCATATTTGCAAATCATTATCAATATTTCAATAGTTCAAAGCAAATTGTTTCGGCATTTTAATAGATGTTGATCATATTGAACCAATAATATATTTAAACCTATGGTAAAATAACAAAGAAAAACTTTAAAAATCCCAAGTGTTTTTACCCAGATTTAGATATATGCAAGCATGTTTAAACTCAAAATAATACTGGATTACTAAACTGAGGTGCGGTATTAATTCTTTATAAAAACTTCAAAATTTGTCCTCTGTCACTTTGAATGTGGTAATTATAGATTCAAAAACATCCCCAGCAATGTTTGTGGTCGTTATTCTGTTTTTGAGCAAAAGTATACGTTAGTTTTGATAAACCCAGTTATCTAGAACTTAAATGGTAAAAAAAACAGGATAAGCGAGCAATTTACCTATGTTTATGGCCATAATTATGTTTTCGAGCAAAAATGTAGGTTAGTTTCGATAAACCGAGCGAAAGCATAGGTTAGTTTAGCTAGTTATCAAACGTAAAAGTGGGAAACTAGGATAATCAATTGAATTGAATGTTGTTTAACGGCTCATCAACACAGTATAGGTTATTTAGAGCCACACCAGAGAGAGGGGAAGGATACATAGGAATCCGGGAACCTGCCCTACTCTTATTATCGAATAGATTCCTATGGTTCTTTAACGTGCTCGGAGAATAGACCAATACACGGGACCGCCCGATTTAAGTCCACCGACGGATCTCAGTGGCACCATGGAGGATTAAACCCGGGGCGTCCGGTTACAAATCCGCCGCGCTACCGACTGCGCCACTCCAGCCCTCTAGGATAATCATTCAATTAACCTATGTTTACCCGTCTGTAGAATTTCCAATGTCCGATTTGGATTTCAAAGATTTCTGTGGAAATATATCGAAAATCGCATAAAATGTTCGGAAAACAAGTCCGAATTGGAAATACACATATTTTGTCGGAATATCTGTAGGACTTCGCAATATTTGGACATTACAATAATTTTCGACAAATGAGAACTTAGTCGAATTTTCATTCGGAAAGTGCTTCCATGTGACTTAGTCATTTTTTGATTCTGAAAAGAACATGAATAACTTTTAATTATTTAGCATTGGTAATTTTTTAGCACAATTATTTTTTTGAATGAAACATTTGCAGTGACATCAATGTATTTTGTAATGTGTATACGAGTACACCAATATGGATTTTAACATTTTATTTAATGTGAAATTGACTCTGATTCGTGACAGGTAATTTTAACTTAGAAATGTTATGCAGTGTGTGCTCTACTCTAACAAAATAGATTTTATTTCATCGAGAAGTGAGAAAACTATATATTTTCACGAATGCGAATCTACGACTCATTTTTTTAGTTAAGTTATTTCCAGTCCAATGATATAACTTTTATAGCAACTTGTAGTTTTGAAAAAAATGACCACCTGATATTTTTCACTAAATTACAACAATTCTGAAATACTTGACCAGTTTTAAAATCTATAGCTCATTTTCTTAGTTAGACTAGGTACAGTCAGATGATATATATTAAACAGTTATTTTCTAAACAAATAAAAAAAAATGTTTTTGATCATGATTGATAAAAAAAAAAGGAGTACTGGCAGTGAAAAAATACAACTTTATTTCACACGTTTGAAATATCGCTTTTATTTTATCTCTAAAATCCACTATTTCACTGTTAAGCATAAAATAAATTGTTTTACATAATTTGTAGCACATTTTAGGCCATTATATGATGGTCGTTTTTTTTGTGGTAGTTGGATAATTTCTTTTTAATACATAGAAATTCTACACTATAACAGGGTTTTTAATACTATAATGTACTATAATATAAAAACCCTGACTTATAATGCTGTATGCAAATAAGCACTACAATTGTTTTTAATTAGTTCATGTCTGTCTAAAAAAATCGTATATATTGTAAGTACTTATTTGCAGTAAGCATTTAAAAAATCTTACTCCCAGATATAGTACAAAATTATATTCATGATACATTTTTAGTTTAAACATTTATTTTACATGGATTGTAACGGAAGCTCTGTGAACTAATTTGGCGTGAGCGGTAGCTAGCATATTTCACTATCACTCATGAACAGTCTCAATCAAGCTGAGACTGCAATAATTTGTATGTGTCGTGCTCGGCCGTTTCCAAAGGTCCATTATCATACTCTTCCTGGGTAGAACCAGTACTAAGCAAATGCAGTTAAAGTGTCTTGCTCAGAGAAACAGCGCATATGACGCAATGCCGGGGATCGAACCCATGACTTCTCGATCATGGGTCCAACTACTATACCATTAGACCACAGCGCTCCACTTTTACACTTTTACCCCATTGATCATGAATACTTGATATTAGCTAATTAATACAGACATCCAACACTCATACTAATGAATTTAAGATATCCATAAGCTTATATCTTATTCTGAACACATCTGATGATTGTAAATTAATTAAGACTTTATAGGCTGGCTCTGGTACAGTTAGTCATGTGAATTTCATTAGCCAATGAAACTACTTTCATTAGCCAATGAAACTGGTGCTTCTATATTCAAACACAAACGCAGTGTGTTTATGCAAAAAGATCTGTCGTATTTATTTGAAACAATAATAAATGATTATGAAATAAATTGTTTTATAAGTGACTTGGGAGTGATACATTAACTTATAAAACAAGGATATACATGTACATTATTCATGGAGGATACCATTAAAGTAAGTATTATTATACCCCCGCGTCGAAGCGGGGGCTATATAGGAATGACTTTGTCGCGTCGCGTTTTATTATTTAACAGATAATAGTGACATGGTTGCATATTTGCTTCTAATTTTTGGTATGATGTGAAAATACGTTATGAAACCCACATAAGGTTACATTCCACTAATTATACAGGCTTCATAAGGTTACACTCCACTAATTTTTACACAATATTTCACAATGTTTTTAATTATTTGTCCTGTTATATAACAGATAGTGGTTGCATATGTTCTTTTTCATCTTTTATGAGGCGAAAATATGTAAAAATAACCTCATAAAGTTATGCACTACTATTTTAAGACCTCATAAGGTTGAACTCCACTAATTTACGTTGTGTCACGTCTCATGGTTGCATATTTGCTTTTCCTTTTTTGGTATTTTGTGAAAATACATTATGAGAACCACATAAGGTTACATTCCACTAATTATACAGATTTCATAAGGTTACACTCGACTTATTTTTACTTATGATTCCACTGTTTTTAATTATATCTCCTGTTATTTAACAGATGAATGGTTTCATATTTTCTTTTTCTTTTTTTATGATTTGAAATACATAATGAAATCTTCATAAAGTCACACACTATTAATTTTAAGACTTCATAAGGTTACACTCCACTAATTTATGTCGCGTCGTGCCACCTTTTATTATTTAACAGATAATAGTTAAATGGTTGTTTTCATTTTTGTTAAGATGTGAAAATACATTTTGAAAACCACATAAGGTGACATTCCACTAATTACAAGACTTCATATGGTTACACTCCACTATTTTTTACATAAGATTCCACTTAGTTTTTAATTATTTGTCCTGTTATTTAACAGATAATGGTTGCATATGTTCTTTTTCTTTTTTTATGATGTAAAAATACGTAATAATAACCTGATAAAGTTATACACTACTAATGTTAAGACCTCATAAGAATTTACGTTGTGTCGCATTGCTTCGCTTCCCGTTGCATTATTTAATAAAATAATGGTTGCATGGTTGCATATTTGCTTTTCCTTTTTGGTATTTTGTGAAAATACATTATGAAAGCCACATAAGGTTACATTCCACTAATTATACGGACTTCATACGGTTACAGTCTCCACTAATTTTTACACACGATTTCACTAAGTTTTTTTAATTATTTGTTCATATTTTTTATGATTTGAACATACATAATGAACACTTCATAAAGTTACACACTATGAATTTTAATACCTTATAAGGTTACACTCCACTAATTACGTTGCGTCCCGTCCTTTCGCATCCCGTTGTATTATTTAGCAGATAAAGTTTGCATGGTTGCATGATTGCTTTTCTATTTTGGTATGATGTGAACATACTTAATGATAACCGTACATGGTTACACTCTACAAATTACACAATTATAAGACCATAAGCTTACATTCCACTAACTTTTACTTCAGACTCCCATATTTTAATTATTCATTGCATATGATCAGATAATTGTTGCATATTTTCTATTCCTTTTTCTTATTTAATATGTGAGAGTCCACATATGGTAAACAGTTTACTTGTAATTGAGTCTCTGCTCAGAACAACCTTCAGAGTATTCCCATGCATCCATATCAAGGAAATTATACCTATTCTGACTGGACACCAATGAGGTAGTATTAATAACCTTATAATATATATAATATTATAAACAGGTATTCTAATATACATAAAACAGTGTAAATTGCATTGATTCAGTACTGTACTGTATTTACAGTCCATTCTACACATTCAACAAAAACAAGTTATTTTGGTAACTATTTGAACGTAAATTGTACGACAAAATTTGAGTTCATTTTGTGTAAATGGCGATAATGCATATAAGTGATGTAACTAGGCAGACCATTTCAGACACAAACATTTTCGCCTATTGGAGAAAACGTTACTTCAAAACTGGCAGCTACAAGGCTTATTTTTACTATATCAGTACAAATGGATAAAATGCATTATATACATTTGCAGCAGGCCATATGAACCTGTTGTTAATACACGTACATGTATGTATGATTAATATAAGTAATAGATATTCTTCTGCATAAATCTGAAAGCGAACTATTTACCGAAGAAAATCAGATTATCTGAAATTTCAAATTATTCTGGAAATCGAGCATCAATTGGAATAATTTCCGCAACAGAATTGCAATATTTTCCGAAGAAATGCCGATGTCCAAATATTTTCAAAAAACTATACCGACGTCCGAATGTTTGCCGAAGGAAATGACGATGTCCGAATATTTTCCAAAGGAAATGCCAGACGTCCAAATGTTTTCCAGAGAAAATGCTTTTGTCCGAGTTTTAGCCGAACTATTGCCTATGTCTAAATGTTTTCCGAAGGGACACATTTTTGGACAATTTTGTCCAAAGATATCGGAAAGCCGAAGACTTTATTATCGGAAAGCCGAAGCCAAAGACTTTCAGAGGAAAATGAATTTATCCGACTTACTTTCTAGTAAAACATATGTCCATTACTCCAAAGATTGGAATTCTGAATTATTCCGCAGACTTAATTTGGAATTACGTGGAAATTATAGAGACGGGTATCCTAAGTTTTCAAGCAAAAGTACAGTTTTTATAAGTTTCGATAAACCAAGCGAAAACAGTTATCGAATGTAACAGTCGAGCAACTAGAATAATGATCAATTAACCCATGTTTATGGCCGTTATACTATGTTTTCGAGCAAAAGTATAGGTTGGTTTCAATAAACAAAAGATATCTGTTCATGCCCAGGCAAACACAGTAGTCTTGAATATTTAAAAGTTAAAAGGTTGAAACTATATAGTTACACGGTATATGGCTGTCTAGGGTGTTCCTACGATCACTGGTTGGCCATGATAATCGCCAAGGCTCACTTCTGGCCTCCGGTGACGGTGATGTGGAATAAGTACAATTTGATATCAAGTTGACTTTTAGATACGGTGTGGTGTATTACTTCTCTGATTAAGATTTGAACAACACAATCCATTCATTCTTTTTCATAACATTAGGTACTTATTTATTCTGTTTAATAAACTTTATGTGGTTGACAAACTTGATGCGACACCTTGTCCCTGTTTAGAAAATATCACGGAGAACGCAAATTTGAGATGTCCCTGTTGATATTTTAATCGGCTTATAAACAGCATGTAATGCAAACACATGAGACTACATATATTACTTTTTTTTATTTAAACAAATGATATGGTAAATAAACAGTTTAAATAATCATAGTATATCGATCATTATGACCTAATATAACCACGAGGAGAAACCAAAACAAAGAATTTGTGCAAAAACGCAGGTTACGAAACTGGCACATTTTCCCCGTTTTGTTGTTTTCCGGTCTAATATATACATATTCATGGTACTTAGTTTGAATACCGTTATTTTTTTATAAATTTAACACTTATAATCCGAGAAAAACGTTATTTAAAAATTATTCGTAAATGGACCCTCCAATTACGAATTCGCAAATGGCGTGTCGATAATTCGGAATTATCGAGTATTCGTAATTGGCGTGCTACATCATCACTTCCTGAAAACAATACTGCTCGTCCAAGATCTTAGGAAACAAACTTTTAATTAAGTTTTCGCGAAAATCGTAAACTGTTTACTATAACTTTTGGGTCCACAAACTGACGGACAGTGCGCCATGGAATAAGCTTGTCGGCCTTTGGCCAGTGGAGCTAGAAGTGGAAGAGGAAAAGTAACACATTCAAAACTTGTTTCACTTTTTCATGTAGGTATGTAATTTATACATGTTTCCATGACAACACAAATGGTAATACAAATGAACAATACAAATGCGGTGATTGTGAATGCAGAATGAATGACTTTATGAAGACTGGCAGCATCACTTAGTTCCATACAGTAGAACAATATAAAAGGGAAGACCTGCAGCAAAACATATTATTAAGATTACATTATAAAAATTGTAGAAGTAATAACAACAGATAAATGTAGTGTAGCATACCGACATCTATTTGCTGCACTGCTCCTACTAGTTCAGTAATATTAAACTTCCGGTATATAACCATATGCTGTTATTTAAAAAATAAATAATGTTAACTCCTATCCCGAATTTAATTTTTTATATATTAATGAACAATTAAATGTATTGATTAAAGACGAAAATGTTTAAGAATTATTTTTCTACATGAATCCTATATGAATATTTCCCTTACTAAAGGTAGCCCAGCCTCATGGCATCTGATATACAAACAAGAAGAAACAATACTATAAATATAGCTTAAATCTTTAATATTGGATGTACTGGACAACTCATTTACAGTGTCATGTAACTAAATGAATGCCATTACAAAGAGTCAGAGACGTAATAGTACAAGATTTACAATTTAATAAAATTTTAAAACTACACGTTTGCAGTTCTTTATTTTTTATATAAATTGTTGTTTCTTAAAACAAGTCTGCAAATGGTCAAATATTAAAGACAATTGTACTTTGAATGTATTGGTATTATCATGTTTTAATATAAATTTCATGAAATATTATTTAAAAATTCTGACAGGTTGCTGAAGCAGATTTTACTGAAAACTAAAAAAGTAAAAAAAATTAATCTGAAACTGGTCTCAAAAAAAAAAAAGAGCATAATATCCTGTGTGTATTGGAATTGTCATACTTTCTGCTAAAACAAAACTGAAGACAGAGCTTGTGCATCTTTACCTTGTGTCACATTATGTAAGATTTGAGTTATGAATCATCTCTGACTGACCCATGTACCAGTCAGTTCATCAAGGTTGTTATACAAGCACAGTCTGCCAAACAATATAAAACCAGGAAGCTCTTTGTCCATTACATAGAATATCCTTTTACTAGTCTTACAATGTAAAGTACAGATCATTTTAACTGGGTCTATTTCATGACCAAACTATTTTACACAGATCACATCAACTTGTGAGATACTTAACAAATAACAATAAATAGATCTATATTCATATACAAGTGCTCAAACACTTAAATAATAAATTTACATTTAAAACTTTGATATGTATCATATTATATAACAACTTTTATTGAAAGGCAATATTTTGCATACATTAAAAGTTCACTAACATCGTGATAACATTACCAGTCCCTCTCTCTATTACAATTAACAACAACAACAACAACGATAACAACATGTGTGGGAGATGAAAATATTACTTGTGGAGAATTTATAATATTGTAACATTTTGTGTTTAAACAAGCTTGAGCTCAAAATAGATAAGTTCACATACAATTCTATATTACTACACTTTCTATCAATTTTAATGTCCAACTTCTGAAGGATGGCTCGTCCGTCAGATAGGGACGTAAACCGGGCGGTCCCGTGTATCGGTCTATCCTCCGAGCACGTTAAAGAACCATAGGAATCTATTTGATAATAAGAGTAGGGCATGGTTCCCGGATTCCTATGTATCCTTCCTCTCTCTGGGGCGACCCTAAATAACCTATACCATGTTGATGAGCCGTTAAACGAAAAACATAAACATTCACCTTGTTTAAAGTGTGTGAAGCCTGAAGTGCACGCTTTTCTATAACAACTTACGGCAATTAGCACGAAAAAGACAAGACGACATCATGTCATTCAAACAAATTAAGTTCAGCAGACCAATTAACTGTACTTGTTTGTTTTAGCTCTGCCCCAAAAAGTAAATGTTTTTCACTCGGAATTAAAATGTAACAAGTTAAAGTAGTTCATTTAAGGGCAATGCAATAGAAATGTAAATATTTTGTTTTAAAAAAACAATTGAATTGGGTTTTACGGCACCATAACACACGACGAGAAGACAGATATGAACTTTCTGGATCCATGCCTCGTGAACATTGAGATAAAAATATGACGCACAAATTTAGGAACTAATCAACCCCTGGAGATCATAACCCCTGGAAAAACGGAGTTACTACAACATCAACTGTATCCCTATTAGTCATCTTTTATGATAATGCTGGGTAGTGACCCCAATTCTTGGTACACCCGACCACCCCGGAGACACTCCAGACATTCAACAAACATATATAAAACTTGTTGATATATACATATACCACAAAACTAGAATGTGGATATATATTAAAATGAGATCTAGGTCCAAGCTGAAATAATTCCCAAAACACCAAGCTTGAACCTAATTTTATCCAATGTTTTCTGTGCTCAGTTTCTATCACATGTAGACAATTATGGTGAAGTTGCTGCATGACAGAAAGTGGACGTTTGATTACACGGGATAATGAACACATTACTGGTTATGTACCACAGTACATAAATGTCACATCACACGAAGGCAGCACTATGCGAATATGAACACGGTGGACATAGACAACTGTGAATTATGGTTTACTGATGAAACACAACTTCTGATAAAATAATGAAAACAAACTCTGTGATCATCAAAAATAATAAAATAAAAATAAAATATGCAGACATTTTGCATTTGCTGAATCTAAAATCACACACTGACATTACCCTCCAAGTGAACACTAATATTTTACGCTACTTCTAATACCTCTCACACTGCAATTACACTTTATATTAGACACATGCTTTTCTTGCATACCAGATACAGATATTTGCATTTTACATGGGGGACTGAAAGCCTGATCTTACACATGGGGGGAAGATCAAATTCGCACACTGATATCAACAATGACAGTTGCATGACATCATTGTGTAAATAAACATGCAAAACGTTAGTAGTTGGCGACATCAATGCGCATAATGTAAACGATATGCAAGAAAAAGAATCAATCATGGGTATCCGGTGAAGATAGGGAAATTCCAACATTTGGTATAACTATTTTGATCGGAACTTATACCTCGTGTTGCAATTCCTGTCTTCACCGGATACCCATGAACGATTCTTATAACCATTCACTATGACATTATAAATATATCATCGAACAGGTGTAATAACTTACAAGTACAATATACCTTCCCTATATATGCACTTACTGAGTTATTTCACCAAGGGGACGACATATCGACATATCCGCATTATAAAAAAGTTTTCGAACATAAACCTTGATAGCTAGGCAAGCCAAAAGTCACATTATCTCTTACTAACAAACAACTATTTTGCCAGCAAAAAAAAATTGCAATTCTGCAAACACATCAAAATTCAGATCTCTGGCATACGGTACTACCAAATTTTAGTTGAAAACACAATGAGAAACGTGGAATTCTGTAGATATAGCATACTGCCATGGTAAATATGGGACGGTTTTGACAAAAATAGAATGTTTACACCCTCCTCGAGATTCAGGTGAGACAAAGCCATGGCAACAACAGAATGTGTTGTATGCAAATGTCTTAACAAAATATACGAATAAAAACATGGCAAACATGAACATGAATAATATGGACGGAGAGGTATCGGTGTTTTAAGAACTGTTTTCCTTTGGTTTATTTTCACAATGCACTGGTAATGAATACTTATTATTGTTCCATACATACCCTATTTTCCGAATGAACTTCCTGAACAAATTAAAACATGTCATGAAACAATTTTTGCAACCCACTTGTTTTTTCAGATCTAACATGCATAAGTTGCAACAGTAAAGTCTGAACAAAATGCCAACTGCTTTACTAAGAGTGAATTAAGGACATATATAAAAGCAGCTGCATTACTGAATAAGGATTTAAGGATAATATATAAAAGCAGCTGCATTACTGAACAGAGAATTAAGGACAATATATGAAAGCAGCTCTGCATTACTGAATATGGATTTAAGGACAATATATGAAAGCAGCTGCATTACTGAATGATTTAAGGACAATATATGAAAGCAGCTGCATTAGTGAATAGAGAATTAAGGACAATATATGAAAGCAGCTGCATTACTGAATAGGGATTTAAGGACAATATATGAAAGCAGCTGCATTACTGAATATGGATTTTAGGACAATATATGAAAGCAGCTGCATTACTGAATAGGGATTTAAGGAAAATATATAAAGGCAGATGCATTTTTAAACAGAGAATTAAGGATAATGCATGATGGCAGCTGCATTACTAAATACAGAATTAAGAACAATGAATGAAGGCAGCTGCATTACTGAATACAGAATTAAGGACAATGCATGAAGGCAGCTGCATTATTGAATAGAGAATTAAGCTGCATTATTGAATAGAAAAGAAATGGCAAATATATAAAGGCAGCTGCATTACTGAATAGAGAATTTAAGAATATATGCATTAGTTTTATCACATCAAATACTTCATTACAATCAAATGTATAAAATTTAACATCATACCAATGTATGTATAAACTGCCCTATGTAACAAAAGATTTTCATGAAGTGGTACAGTATAACACAGATTCTATCAGTGATCATTTGGTGGAACACATTAACTTAATCATGCAATCATATTATACGGACACAGAATTTCCGGAAACAGCAAATAAATAGTTAATAATAAATCTAAACTGTTATGTATTGGTGTAAAAATCAGTAGTTGTACATCACATCCCTGCAAAATTGCAGTACACAGTACTATAGGCATTTGCAGCTTTTCATATTTAATTTTTAGATCTATTTGAGATCATAGGTTTACAAATATGGTTTTTGTCATGTGTAATCCTGTCTTGTTTCTGTTATATTCCAGATACCAAATATCATATACTGTAAGAAATAAGTGTAGCAAGTAAATAACATGGTAAATCCCATTGCTCATGTTCTAGACTATGAGACTTTGTGGCAGAGGTCCTGAACAATATAATTAACATAATTAAGGATTATATACAGGGCATTGTTTTCAAACGATATCTGCTGGAAAAACATCAAATGCTTAAATTTACCAGCTATGCAGAAATTATAATTTCGTTCTTAGTTCAATGTAAAGGGAGGTAATTTCACAAATGGTAAACTTTGGTTCCCTATATCTTTAATATGGCAAAGTTATTGTCAATTTTATAACTTGAGATCCAGAACAGTTATTTATTAAAGTTTAATCAAGCTCTTTACCATATTTGTATTTTTTAAATGTGAAATATGCTGTTTTAACTAAATGGGAGATAACTCTGATACATACATTGGAACACAAATAACAGATGAAAAAGAATATCACCCTATGTCATTCCAATGTTTTCAAATACTTCACATTATAAAATAACAATAGATTTATTTAAGCTAGATATCGATATTTACTTGCTAAACTTATTTCTTTCAGTACATAAATTCGGAAACAACTTTCAGTCATCTACAGTATCGAGTCCAGGTTTTCCGTCTGCAATGTCCACGCATGATATGAGATGAAATTGCTGTAGGCTTCATTTTCAAAATGGTTGGTGTTGATGTTTGGGTGGGGAAGAGGAGAGGATCTTTCTCTATTTATTAAAGGCAGTGTGTCACAAATCAATATACATAATGAGTTGGTTTTGTTTTGTGTTTTGTCTGGTCTATTGAACGGTGTCTAGGCAGTAGACCAGTTACGAACGAACGATAACCCTTATGGTTCACACATGGCTGGCTGATTGTTACAGCAAGCTTGTCTTTATCACAGACACTAGCAGCAAAGCTCCATCAAGCTATGTCTAAACTTCTACGCTTTATATCCAGGAATCGGGAACCAGCAGTACTATTTCTTCCTTTTCTCTGTCTGACTTAGGTTACCCAAGCAGTATCTAACTCAGTATCTGATTATAGCTATCCAAGCAATGGGAACAAGTAACATTTAATTTCTAGTTCCATTGTATCCCAGTCTGATAATAGCTATCCAAGCAATAGGAACCAGTACAATATAACTTCAAGTTCCCTTGTCTGATTATAACTATCCAAGAAGTGGGAACCAGTAAAATATAAATTCTAGTTCCCTTGTATCCCGGTCTGATTATGACTATCCAGGTAAGGAAACCAGCAGTATATATATCCCTCTTGCTCTGTATCCCAGTCTGATTATAGCTACCACTGAACATCACATGAAGTGATCACGTCTATAAATAAGAATAAATAGCACATTCTGTATGTATAATACACCTGTCCTTCTCAGCCCCATGGGTTCTTTCCCCCAGGGTCTAATGAATCTGAAATAAAGGAAAGAATTACCTTTACAAGCTATTGCAACACTACATTATATGATTATTCCATTTTTATGTTTACTGGTAATACCTTATACAGTAAACTCTCACTAATCCGGATCTAACTCTTATCCAAACGATTCGTCCGCCCTTTCCCCCCCTTCTTTATGTGTATACAGGAAGGCCCGGTTATCCGGTACCCACTTTTCCAAATGCATTTTCGGGTACCAAACAATCAACTTTCTACCTAAATCAAGACAATAATCCTGTTATTGTGTACGTGGTGACCTGCTGCGGTTTTCCACTCTGTCTCTATTTACATGTTGTAAACATTAATGACAATAAGCTGCATATTATTGCTGAAAACAAACTGAAAAAAATATGTTTATACAAGGTTGTCTTAGGACTGGTTGGCCTTGCGTCAGTATAACGTGACTGGGTGGGGTATCGTGTCATGTGTCTACAGAATGAGTATTCCAGCATGGCAGTACTATAAAGTTGAGCATAGAATACCAGTAGAACTTACTCCTACAAGTAGACACTATCGTGATATGACTAAAAGGTTGTAAAAAGTGACATTAAAACCCCAAATTCCAGTTGATTTGTATTTTCTAACAAATATACAATAAACACTTTGTTGAAGTATGTTGAAAGTAAACACTTACCATGTGGTGACTGGGGTGCATTTACACTTTCTTTAAGATTTGATCTCCGCAAGTGAACCTCGGCTTCAGACATAAGACGTAACTCCTTGCGTGAGATCTTCACGGGAGTCACGTTGGAAGATAAATGGTGTGATATTTTAGCCGAGTTGGGTCTGGATCCCTGAGATCCCACCTCTGGCAGACGATCAGATGACGACCTGTTGTCCCGATCTCTTGACCTGAAATAAGTATAAACTTTATATAGTTATCATTTACACCAATTAAAAACAAGGTATAAATCACTCTCAGTGGTGTGGATGGCCAAATTGTGGGGAAAACCAGAGAACAGGGGAAAACCCAAATGTCCTATGTCGAATCCATAAAGAGGTTTTATATACAATTAAATGGGAAATCAATTTATACTATATAACAGGGCTTCTAAAATTTTAAAATGCAAATCGGTCCAGGTTTTTAACTGCCGTAAGAATCGCGCTTATTTTGAAAAAATCACTAAAATCGCCGAACCCCACCCACCATGTCAGCTGCAACATGAATTTTTTCCGTTCAGTCATTGATATAGAGAACTATTTAAAATGTATGTTTGTATTATATTTGTATTATTTCTAACTTACTTTATCACAATTTGTACATTTTAATGACTGACATCATGTCTTTGCTTTACTGAATGAATAATTTTCAGTCAATATTAAAATTGTTGATCATTTGAGGAATTGAACCGGAAATGTCTAATAAACCGGGTAGGTATAAAACGCGGACTAACACGCGCGGACTAGCGGATAAATTTGAGTAATATCGTTTTTCATCAATTAGCTTAATTAATACCAAATGTTACGACTAACGCAAACAATTTCGGTCCGACTTAAAAAAAAAACGGTGTCAGGTTTGATCACTTTCCTTAATATTATACTTAAAGTTATTGTAAAAAAAAAATCAAACAAACAATTAACACATCTCGGTATTTTAATGACGCAAACTAATTTCAGTCCCAGCTTTGTCCACTTAAAAAAACAAACCGACACAAGCAAACAGGCTAACACCTTACGTCTAACGGTATATCAAAGAAATCACAGACGGTAACACTCGCTTCAGTGAACCGACAGAACGCGTGATATACTTTCACTGATCACACATCAAAGGCGTGCTACATGGCTATAGACTCTTCCGGAAAACTCCCTACTATCGGTAATGGTTTAGTCCAAATTGACCTACTTTCGCACAGCGAGTGACAAACAATCGTGTTATGGATCAAAGAATATTGCCGCAAGGCATATTTCAAGGAGTGTGTAAGGTAATTGTAGATTTTTTAACGACCGATAGATAAAATATCTGGGACCGATTTTAACAGAGATTTTGAAAACAAAATCGGTCCGGAGAAACAGAATTCGGTCTGCGGACCGACGAACCGGCGATTTTAGAAGCCCTGCTATATAACACACATTTATTCTTCTGTACTCCTCTCTGAACATCTTTCTTACCAACTTTGGTTAACGTTAGATAACATTTTCTAAATATATTGCATAAAATTGTTAATTTTATACTTAATCAAGGGCAATAACTATTTTGTGAAAGTTGGATACCAATTACCATTACTAATATAAATACAAGCTGAAGTTTACTTTATATTCTAGAATCCAGGGAAAACAACTCTGTAATGCATACATTTAATTAGCTCATCAAGTTCATCCAAGGTCTTACTGAAACAACCCTTCAACAAATGACGACAATCCTAAACAGTTTACTCATTGTGTAAACAAAGATATGTTTACAGACAAATAATATCCTTCATCGGTATATAAAAAAAATGCACGATTTTGGAAGACTCTCTAGGCAAGTAGAAATAAAATTCAATATTTTTGAAGACCCCACCAGCCAGGGTGATTTTACATAGTGTTGTATACCTGGAATTATAATCTCGCTGAGAGTTCTGGTTACTCTGTTGATACTCGGCAAGATCTCCCAGGGAACTCTGCACTGATGCACGTAGATCTACCTCTGGAATGACACAAACAGTAGTTGTGGGGTAAGTGGGGTACGTGTTTTAAGAGACCTCTACAGGGAGGTGCAAAAATTGGTCTCATAACACAGGTGGTCTCTTAAAGTTCTCCGGCCATATTTTGTTTCATGAACATGTTAATGTCATTGAAATCGAAATCAATACACAACACGAGATATTTACAATTCACACATTCCAATATCTGTGAAAAGCGAGAATAAGATTTTATTTGAAGACGTAGAAAACTTTGAACAGGTAAATTAACCCACAGGTAAATGTATTTATCAATTATCTGGCAATAGTTGTGCAGCAATACAATTCAGATGTACCTCATTTCCCCGTGCAGTCACAGAGTGGTAAAAGTAGTATCTACGTCATGCAAATAATACTTATTTTTACATACAACTAAGTAGCGGTTTTACATATATGTTTCTCTATGGGACTATCAAGATATGTTCATATGATGTTTAAGAGTTAAATTTATTAATTGATAATACTACAAAAAGGGTGGTCATTCAGCTTTTTAAATTAAAAATATTGCAATTGGATATTGAAATGGTGGTCTCCTGATAGAGATGTCTCTTGAGCAGGAGTGACATTATAGTCATGCAATTTATAACGTTATTATTCTTCCATGTGCGTAATATCATGTAACTAAAGTTAATCGATTATAGCTATTAAATTCTATAACATAACTGTGCAGCATACCAATATATAGCCTGTATCTGCACTAACTTACCAAACAAAATGTTTACAATTCCGACGTATAAAAACAAGAGGTCAATGACCTTGAAGCTCTACTGATTGATTTTGATTTCAGGAAGTAGTCGCTACAGACTTGTTTTTTGAAAATCTACTTTTTAACCGTTGCGGCCATCTTGAATTTCCGGCCGACCTGAAATTTTGCTAAGATCAATAAGACATTAAGAGCAACATTCCTGTGAAGTTTCATGAAAATCCGTCAGGTAGTTTCAAAGAAGTAGTCGCTACAAGTTTTCATTATATAACTCTATGTAAACAAAGCAGCCATGTTTAAGGTCAAATCAAAACGATTTTCGACAAGGACTAACATCATGTCATACTGATCATTTTAGAAAAAGTCCCATATCAATATCTCTTATTGTTTTGAAGAAGTAGTCGCTACAAACTTATTTATTTTAAATCTATTTTTAGCTGTGGCGGCCATCTTGAATTTCCGGCCGACCTGAAATTTTTCTAGGATCAACTAGACATCAAGAGCAACATTCCTGTGAAGTTTCATGAACATCCGTCAAGTAGTTTCAGAGGAGTAGTCGCTACAAGTTTTTACTATATATAACTCTATGTAACCAAAGATGGCCACTGGCAGCCATGTTTAACGTCGAATCAAAATAATTTTCCACAAGGATCTACATCATGTCATGCTGATCATTTTAGAAAAAGTCCCATATCAATATCACTTATAGTTTTCAAGAAGTAGTCGCTACAAACTTATTTTTTAAAAATCTATTTTTAGCTGTGACGGCCATCTTGAATTTCCGGCCGACCTGAAATTTTGATAGGATCAATTAGACATCAAGAGCAACATTCCTGTAAAGTTTCATGACAATCCGCCAAGTAGTTTCAGAGGAGTAATCGCTACAAGTTTTTACTATATAACTCTATGTAAACAAAGATGGCCGCTGGCAGCCATGTTTAACGTTGAATCAAAACAATTTTTGACTAGGATCAACATCATGTAATGCTGATCATTTTAGAAAAAGTCCCATATCAATATCACTTATAGTTTTCAAGAAGTAGTCGCTACAAACTTATTTTTTAAAAATCTATTTTTAGCTGGGACGGCCATCTTGAATTTCCGGCCGACCTGAAATTTTTCTGGGATCAATCAGACATCAAGAGCAACATTCCTGTAAAGTTTCATGAATATCCGCCAAGTAGTTTCAGAGAAGTAGTCGCTACAAGTTTTTACTATATAACTCTATGTAAACAAAGATGGCCGCTGGCAGCCATGTTTAACGTTGAATCAAAACGATTTTTGACTAGGATCAACATCATGTCATGCTGATCATTTTAGAAAAAGTCCCATATCAATATCACTTATAGTTTTCAAGAAGAAGTCGCTACAAACTTGTATTTTAAAACTCTATTTTTAGCTTTGGCGGCCATCTTGGATTTCACATCAACATGAATTTTTGCTAGGATCAACTAGACTTTATGGGCAACATTTCTGTAAAGTTTCATGAATATCCATCCAGTAGTTTCAGCTGTGAAGTCGCTACAAGTTTTTACTATATAACTCTATGTAAACAAAGATGGCCGCTGGCAGCCATGTTTAACGTTGAATCAAAACGATTTTTGACTAGGATCAACATCATGTCATGCTGATCATTTTAGAAAAAGTCCCATATCAATATCACTTATAGTTTTCTAGAAGAAGTCGCTACAAACTTGTATTTTAAAACTCTATTTTTAGCTTTGGCGGCCATCTTGGATTTCACATCAACATGAATTTTTGCTAGGATCAACTAGACTTTATGGGCAACATTTCTGTAAAGTTTCATGAATATCCATCCAGTAGTTTCAGCTGTGAAGTCGCTACAAGTTTTTACTATATAACTCTATGTAAACAAAGATGGCCGCTGGCAGCCATGTTTAACGTTGAATCAAAACGATTTTTGACTAGGATCAACATCATGTCATGCTGATCATTTTAGAAAAAGTCCCATATCAATATCACTTATAGTTTTCAAGAAGAAGTCGCTACAAACTTGTATTTTAAAACTCTATTTTTAGCTTTGGCGGCCATCTTGGATTTCACATCAACATGAATTTTTGCTAGGATCAACTAGACTTTATGGGCAACATTTCTGTAAAGTTTCATGAATATCCATCCAGTAGTTTCAGCTGTGAAGTCGCTACAAATAAAAGTTTACGGACAGACAGACGGACGGACGGACGGACGGACGACGGACTCCGCACCACGGCATAAGCTCTGCTGATCTCTGATCAGTAGAGCTAAAAAGTTGGTTGTTGCTTGGCAATTATGACGTGAAAATTGTAACCCGACCTTTTTAAACTTCACCGTTGTCAGTACAGAGCAATGGGTAACAGACTAATATAATAATAAATAAGATCTTGCACAAGTGTTCTTATTATATAGAAAATTATGAAATGAGTTGGGGTAGAGGCAGACCACACCATTTTTCCTGGGTAAAACCAGTATTGTAGACCTCCTGCCATCTGTAACACTTTCTCACAAGTCGAGCTCCCAGTGGCATTTGAACCCACAGCGGTGAGAGGCAAGAAGGTTTACAATACAACGTCGTCGACCCATCAACCCTGGCTTTATTTCATTCACGGATGTAAGAAAACGGTTTCAGATTTATTTACAGATGTCACTTGATATGTTTAACTGATTTACCTTGTGCTGGTATAGTACCACTGGTAACATAGTCACGCAATCTTTTCTTCAATTCCCTGCTGGTTCTCTTGTAGTAATACAGATCCTTTTCAAGTTGAGAAACCCTGAAAGTTAAGTCAATATGAGAGTCGTCAATATATACAGTAGTTTTACTATGCAATCATTGCTATTGTTGACTATATATTGTGATATTTGTTGACTATTTCTTTACTGAAATGTTTCTGTTTCACTTCAGGGCTCAAGTTTAAGCTGTTTTACTGGCATTTCAAAAGAAAACTTTTGAAGCTTTGGCAATATTATGCAAGTGTTTAACAGCCTTCTAGTTTAGAATATTGCTAAAAAGTAAAACTATTTAGGCATAATATAGTTTATAGGCATAAATGACCAGTCCAAAACTGTGCTTTATGTTGTTTTTTTATGTTTTTCATACCGAATCATCCAGCTTTGTTATCAAAAGGTGCTTGTTGTGTTGATAAGATACAGAAATCAGTCAATGAAATCTCTGAAGCTATGAGGAAACCAATTTTTACACAAACTGATGCAATTTTCTTGTCAGGTTTTTTAATAGTTTGTTCTAAATCAAAATTATGAAGTTTGGTCAACTAAACTTTATTTTATAAAGCAATCTTCTGGTGAAAACATGACCAAAATAACAAATGTACTTTACATACAGATACATTACGTCACATAACATTAAGAAAATGTCGCAGAGATGACTTGGCTCACCTCTGTTCCAGAACAGGATCCCTGTTTGGCACATTATTATTATCGCCGGCACCATTGCCCTCCATGAGTTGATGCATGAGTAGCTGTATTTTCTGTTCATACTCCTTCTGCTGGGCCATTACCCGTCGATCTATCTCCATGCCTGATCGCTGTAGCGTGCCTTGCAGGTCTCGGATCAATCGCTCCTGTTCATCTATCTTAACCTTAAATAATTTTTCATATTTGATTAACATTGTTGTTCCAATAGATGCCAATCTATCATCATAGCAGCCCACAATTGATCATTAAACTTCTATTTTTGGTTTTAATGTGCATTATACTCCAGCAATCTGTTCAAGTTTCCAATCAAACACTCCTGTTATATTCCTTGAGGGTATCATGGCTCCAAGTATCAGATCCCTTTATGTAAACCCCACACCAATTAGAAACAAGAAATATCACTGTATTAAAGTGACAAATGCCCCCGAAGTGACCTTTGACCGTTAAGTATGACCCTGACCTTGGAGCCATGGACCTGGATTTTGAGTGCGACACATCGTTTGATAGTGGCGAGCACTTGTGCCAAGTTATTTGAAAATCCGTCCAGGCATGCAAAAGTTATTGACCGGACACGATTTGACCTTTGACCTCTAAGTGTGACCTTGACCTTGGAGCAACATACCTGGATTTTGTGCGTGACACATCGTCTTGTTGTTGTGGTGAGCAATTGCGCCAAGTTATTTAAAAATAGGTTGTGACGTTAAACTGCAAGTGTAACCTTGACCTTTGAGGTACGGACCTGGGTTTTGCGCTCGACACATCGTTTTGTTATGGTGATCACTTGTGCCAAGTTAATTAAAAATCCATGCAGGGGTTTTGAAGGTACAGTCTGGACACGCCGAACGAACGGACGAACGGACAGACGGATGGTGCTATTACTATATGCCCCCAAAACCTTTTCGGGGGCATAAACCTTTAAGGGGGGATTAAAAAATGCCAATGTCAGGTTCCCTCCAAAAGTATCATTATATTGTTTTGTTTTATTTATTTTTCATAGTTAACCAATGATGAATGAAAGTGTTTCGGTTAAAGTAGTTGTATTTATCACAGCAGATTCTGGTGCACCAGCACAGGTATAAACAAGAGGTCAATGACCTTGAAGCTCTTCTGATTGATTTTGATTTCAGGAAGTAGTCGCTACAGACTTGTTTTTTGAAAATCTATTTTTAACCGTGGCGGCCATCTTGAATTTCCGGCCGACCTGAAATTTTGCTAGGATCAATAAGACATTAAGAGCAACATTCCTGTGAAGTTTCATGAAAATCCGTCAAGTAGTTCCAGAGGAGTAGTCGCTACAAGTTTTCATTATATAACTCTATGTAAACAAAGATGGCCGCTGGCAGCCATGTTTAACGTCAAATCAAAACGATTTTCGACAAGGACCAACATCATGTCATACTGATCATTTTAGAAAAAGTCCCATATCAATATCTCTTATAGTTTTGAAGAAGTAGTCGCTACAAACTTATTTATTTTAAATCTATTTTTAGATTTGGCGGCCATCTTGAATTTCCGGCCGACCTGAAATTTTTCTAGGATCAACTAGACATCAAGAGCAACATTCCTGTGAAGTTTCATGAACATCCGTCAAGTAGTTTCAGAGGAGTAGTCGCTACAAGTTTTTACTATATAACTCTATGTAACCAAAGATGGCCACTGGCAGCCATATTTAACGTCGAATCAAAATAATTTTCGACAAGGATCAACATCATGTCATGCTGATCATTTTAGAAAAAGTCCCATATCAATATCACTTATAGTTTTCAAGAAGTAGTCGCTACAAACTTATTTTTTAAAAATCTATTTTTAGCTGTGACGGCCATCTTGAATTTCTGGCAGATCTGAAATTTTGCTAGGATCAATTAGACATCAAGAGCAACATTCCTGTAAAGTTTCATGACAATCCGCCAAGTTGTTTCAGAGGAGTAGTCGCTACAAGTTTTTACTATATAACTCTATGTAAACAAAGATGGCCGCGCAGCCATGTTTAACGTTGAATCAAAACGATTTTTGACAAGGATCAACATCATGTCATGCTGATCATTTTAGAAAAAGTCCCATATCAATATCACTTATAGTTTTCAAGAAGTAGTCGCTACAAACTTGTATTTTAAAACTCTATTTTTAGCTTTGGCGGCCATCTTGGATTTCACATCAACATGAATTTTTGCTAGGATCAACTAGACTTTATGGGCAACATTTCTGTAAAGTTTCATGAATATCCATCCAGTAGTTTCAGAGGAGTTGTCGCTACAAATAAAAGTTTACGGACAGACGGACGCCGCACCACGGCATAAGCTCTGCTGATCTCTGATCAGTAGAGCTAAAAATAGATTTCCAACACATGTGTAGAATGAGTATTATAAGAACCATTCATGTGTATCTGGTGAAGATCAGTTATTCTTGCATACCGGACAAGAATATCATATCCGTCATTTTACCGTGGCTAGATTTTTCCATCTCACCCTAGGGTCGAGATAAAATTCGCCCGCACCAACATCCGGTAAGCAGGAAAACATGCAAAACGTTAGTAGCTGGCGGCGTCAACGCACAACATGTCTCTGATATGCAAGAAAAAGAATCTATCATGGGTATTCGGTTCAAATAGGGAATTCCATCCCTCGGTATAAGTGTTTTAATTGGAACACATCTTCACCGGATACCCATGAAAGATTCTTATATTCCAATGCTAGAAGGGTGTTCCAAGGCACCTGTGTGTCGCCTGCCATGTGGTTATTTCACCAAAAAGAATTTACCCATAAAGTTTGAAGACAGGAGGTGCAATCCTTCATGAATCATGGAGCACAATTGTTTTTAAAAATGTTAGTTTTATGAAAAGGACACACCTCTGGATTGAGTAACTGATAAGGAAAAATTGTATAAAGATGCATGACCATAGGTCAATTTTTTTTCCAAGTTATGAGCTTGGTTAGGTTGCAGGTTAAAGCTTAATGAAAAGGGGCATAACTCTGCCAAAATAAAAGTCAAAGTTATCAGACTTGTGTAATGAGATTCCATGAAGTAAAAAGAAGAAGACGTGTGTGGTTTTATGAACATATGTCGAACAGTTTTCAGGTTATGTCCAAGGTTAAGTTGAAGATTAGAGTGTGATGGACGACGACGGACAAAGTGATCCCAAAGTTCTGCCATGCTAAGCAGGTGACACAACAACAAATAACTGTTTTTATCGGAACTAAGGTTTAGAATTTCCCTATCTAAAATGGATACCCATGACAGATTCTTTTTCTTACATACCCCTGACATTTTGGCCATTGATGTCCCCAAAAACAGACATTTTGTATGTTTATTTACACATGTCATCATGCAATTGTTGATGTTATTGACATCACTGCTGTCAACACCTACAACCGTGGATAAAATATGGTATCGGGGTAAGGTAAGATTTTCCAACTTATCTGTAAAATGCTTCTTACCTTAATTAGTATGTAAGAAAAAATACACACCTCCATTTCACTAGTTTGCAAACTGTATTTCCTCTCCTGTTCTCTCAAATTAACAATTTTCTCGAAATATTTGGACAGCAAAGATTTGGTTTCTGCGGCAGACAGAGAGTTCATTCTGTTGATGAAATTGTCTTCACTCTGCAGAAAAAAAAAGAACAAATGTTTTCAAGATTACATCCCAAGGTGCATGTTATACCAGCTCATTAAAACTGTAATTACCATAACAGCAAGACACATTTTATACTTAATCATAAAAGTACTATTTCAATTTCAAAAGTATGAATACTTTCTAACTTTATTTAGTTTCCTAATCAATTCAACACCAAACTAGGTCGGATATTAAATGGTCGAACATAGATGTCCGGGTAGTGCAGTTGTAATGGTCGAACATAGATGTCCGGGTAGTGCAGTTGTAATGGTCGAACATAGATGTCCGGGTAGTGCAGTTGTAAGCAAACTTCTTGCCAATGCAACCTTTGTTTGTGCGAGGGTACTGTGGTCGGCTGCTCGGACAAGTGGGTTTTCTCTGGGTTCTCCAGTTTCCTCCACATGAAGACCAAGTTTACACTGTCATTCCCGTCACTGTGAGTGATTTTTGGATGTTGAGTTTCTTAATGAATTCAATATGAAACGATGGTACCTGAGCCAGAGCTTGTGAATGCCTGACCTCCAGCTGTCTACTCTGTATACCGTCTGTCCTGTATTATACATATCTGAGCCAGAGCTTGTGAGTGCCTGACTTCCAGCTGTCTACTCTGTATACTGTCTGTCCTGTATTCTACATACCTGAGCCAGAGCTTGTGAGTGCCTGACATGCAGTTGCCTACTCTCTATACTCTGTCCTCTATTCTACATACCTGAGCCAGAGCTTGTATACTGTCTGACCTGTATTATACATACCTGAGCCAGAGCTTGTGAGTGCCTGAATCCCAGCTGTCTACTCTGTATACTATCTGTCCTGTATTATACATACCTGAGCCAGAGCTTGTGAGTGCCTGACCTCCAGCTGTCTACTCTGTATACTGTCTGTCCTGTATTCTATAGCTGCGTCCAGGGCCTCGATTCCTTCATCTAACTCCATCAACCTATAGAGAATCAGAAAAGTTAAACGGCATCTCAAAAATTACAAGTTTAAAGATAAAATATCATTATGCAAGTATTTATAAGAGCATGGAACAGTTTTACCATCAAACCTGTTTTGTGCTACAAGTCAAATAAGAAACTAATTCCATGAAAAACAGCTTTTCTACAAAGTTTCGTTCCAATATTTCTTTCCATATAACCTATCTACACACCAATTTTCACTTCAATATCTCACTTCTGAAGTTATTGCCAGGAAACCTTTTTTTTTTATAAGAGTTAAGAGTTGGGAACAGTGTTAGGAGCAGACACAAAATGGGGCGGAAGTATGGATGGACGGAATGACGAAGGCAATAACCACATCCCTCTGCTGCCTGTGGCAGCGGGGAATAAACATTCTATTTCTGTGTTATGTTTTTGTCTTATGATTGAAGAAACATGTTTAAGTGAAGTGAGTGGAATCGTTTTAGGGTAATACTGAATATCATGCTTAAGCAAAAGAAAACATAAACCATTCTGCTATCCAAAGAAAAATGAAGACAAGAAATCCGTGGATTCACATGTCTCGCCTAACGGGGGCTAGAATTAAAAATAAAAAGGTCAATGATGCTTAAATGAAAGTTTGTAAACATTTTAGTAACTAAAAACAATCGAGTTTGCCGTTTCCTGAGATGACATTTAAGTGCATGTTTAAAAATAAAATGCCATTCTATTAAAAACAAGAGGCCCGAGAGGGCCTGTGGATGCTCTACTGGCTAAAACGGCTCTTATATCAAGGGTTGTCAACATAAAATTCCCATCAGTATTTTTTTTTTTAAAACATTGTAAAAACAACAGGGATAGGATGGACTAAGATCGCTCACCTGGTAATCATGGGCAATAAGTCTGCTGTGTCTAGTCTGGCATGGGCATTTTTTAATTTGTTCCACTTTCTTCTATGAATAAAATTTTATAAAAATGGGTGGGGGGGGGGGGGGGGGGTTAGGGGATGGGGGGTATATTAACATTCTAAACCAAATATGGTAAAGATCAGATAAAAAATGAAGTAACTACAGATTTAACAAACGAAAATACAATATAGCATTTTTCACAAATGAAGGCCATAACCTGTCGTTACTAACTAGATGGTTTTCGAACTTGTTCAAAATTTCAATGATATACCATGCTTTGCACAACTAGAAATCATACTGAGGCTTCCTGCCAAATTTTGTAGAAATCCAACAAGCCGTTTAGGAGGAGTAGCGCCGACAAGAAATTTAAAGTAAAAATGTCAAAGTGCCATAACTACGTCACAAATCAGCAAACTGGAACAAAAGCGCAATATGCACAACTAGACATCTTACCGATGCTTCCTGCCAAGTTTCCTCGAAATCCAACAAGGCGTTTAGGAGGAGTAGCGCCGTCAAGAAATTTACAAAAAAATGTCAAGGGGCCGTAACTCCATTAACAAGAGGTCAATGACCTTGAAGCTCTACCGATAGGTTTTTGATAGCTAGATCAGCATTCCTGTGAAGTTTCATGAAAATCCATCAAGTAGTTCAGAGGAGTAGTCGCTACACGTTTTCATTATATAACTCTATGTAAACAAAGATGGCCGCTGGTGGCCATGTTTAACGTCAAATCAAAATAATTTTTGACAATAATTAAGTTATCTGCCCTTTGCTTGGAGGGTCAAGGTCACTTCCACATTTGCTTTGTCACGTTGCCATGTACCACCCCAGATACAACTACAAGCAAAGTTTCAAAGGTCTAGTGCATACAGTTTGTGAAAAAGTGACCTAAACGCAAAACTTGAACCTAAAAGTTATCTGCCCTTTGCTTGGAGGGTCAAGGTCACTTCCACATTGGCTTTGTCACGTTGCAATGTACCACCCATGATACAACTATAAACAAAGTTTGAAAGGTCTAGTGCATACAGTTTGTGTGAAAATGACCTAAACGCAAAACTTCAATGTTGCCGCTGTCGCCGCCGCCGGAAAAGCAACACCAATGTCTCTTTTTTCCTTCGAAAAGGCGAGACAAAAAATAACTACAACTACCTTCTTTCCTCTGACCCAGACAACAAACTACCCTCATGAAGCTTGTCATCCAGTAATGCCCGTTGTTTGTGTAGTTTGTCACGTGTCTGTCGTAGTTTCTCCATTTCTTCTCGCACTCCCTCACTACGGTTATCTGGTGTCTGAGACAGCTCTCGTGTTTTCTCCTCCAGCTTACGCTCAACTAAATCTATCTTATTCGACACAGATAGTAGACTCTGAAATAATATAGAAATGAGGAGGGTGAAAGCTGTAAGATTGAAACTGACTTTATTTACAACATAACTAATTCCTTGAAGGGTCAGAATGATGCTTACTCAACATGATCAAAACTCTATTAAGATGTTAAGTTCATATAAAATGTATATGTGCAATTTAAAGTATAGGTTTATTCATGGGTTCTTAAAATTCTCTGCAGTGTAATGATATGTGTAAAATGATTTGTTTGTTTGTTTGTATGGCATTTTACGTCATTTTCAACACATGCAAGGTTATAATATTATATGACGGTTGATTTTTTTGGATTCTCAAAACTATGTAAGATATATATTTCTTGCATACCGGACAAGGATATCCGCCATTTTACCGGGGCTAGATATTTCCATCTCACCCTAGGGTCGAGATAAAATTCACGCGCGCCAACATCCGGCATGCAGGAAAACATGCAAAACGTTAGTAGCTGGCGGCGTGGGCGCACAACATATCTCTGATATGCAAGAAAAAGAATCTATCATGGGTACTCGGTTCAGATAGGGAATTCCAACTCTCGGTATAAGTGTTTTTATCGGAACCTCGGCAAAGCCTCGGTTCCGATAAAAACACTTATACCTCGGGTTGGAATTCCCTATCTTCACCGGATACCCATGAAAGATTCTTATAAGCTTGTCATCAGTAGGTTTAGAAATGGTGTACATCTGTTGTAAAAATTGCCTGTTGATGGCGGGATAGGGACTTAAAAAAGTTTGTAAAAGATTATATTAATGTAAACTTTGATAGTCTACTAACCTTATTTACAACTTGACTAGATCGCAGTTTCTTCATCTCCAACTCGCTCTTCTGTGCCAACATGGCCTCCTTCCTCATTATGATTTCTTCTCTCTTACGCAGCTCCTATAGTGCAAACAAGGGAGGTAATAAGATGTGGTTATACTGTTATATATGATCTCTATCTCTTCAAAACTCAGCTCCTATAGTGCAAACAAGGGAGGTAATACAGGGAGGTAATACTGAGATATATGAATACTCTCGTACGCAGCTCTTACCATGCAAACAAGGGAGGTAATAATGAATTCTCTCACTTCAAAACTCAGCTCCTATAGTGCAAACAAGGGAGGTAATCATGGGATATTAATCTCTCACGCAGCTCTATAGTGAAAACAAGGGAGGTAATATGGGGTATTTGACTTTTCTCTCTTACGCAGCTCCTACAATGAAAACAAGGGAGGTAATAATGTGATATATGACCTCTCTCTTCAAAACTCAGCTCCTTTAGTGCAAACAATGGAGGCAATAATGTGATATTAATCACTTACACAGCTCATATAGTGCAAACAAGGGTGGTAATAATTGGGTATTTGACCTTTTCTTTCTTACGTAGCTCCTACATTACTTGTTATTCAAAGCTGAGAGATTCCAAACTCATTTTGAACAAGAGTAGATATTCATATAGTTCTAAGTGCATATATCTACAAGGACACAATCAAATAAGTTGATGTGGATAAACAAGGTTTCTGGATGGCACCCAATAAATCATGAGAACTTAGATGTCAGTGAACTGCTTCTAGGTATGTGGGAAGGTGAGCATGTACAAATATCATTCACAACATTCGAAAGACTTCTGTCTTTTCGAGAGTTTGTCCATTCTGTAATAACCAAGTTGACGAAATACATACCTCATGAAGTTGTTCTATCTCTCGTCTCTGTTGTACAATCTTCTCTACCTCTCCATCCATCCATCTCTTCTGGTCCTCTATCTTGTCATGGTCATCACTAAAAAAATTAAACATCTCATCTACAAAATGATATTTTTTTAGAGGCGATAAATTCTATTCTGAGAGAACAAAATACAGAATCCTCATGCAGCATTGCCTAAAATACATAAGTAATTTAACGACAACCTTTTGAGAGATAATTTTCATGGCATACCATATTTTCCTGACCGAACAGCTGGTTACAAAAGACAGAGTTTCCACTGTCCTGTGAAACACTGTTTAAATATTACTGAATACTTACACATTTAAAGATGGCAGTGTACAGATGACTGAATAACTTACACATGTGTAGGTGGCAGTGTAAAGATGACTGAATAACATACACACTTAAAGGTGGCAGTGTACAGATGACTGAATAACATACACACTTAAAGGTGGCAGTGTAAAGATGACTGAATAACATACACACTTAAAGGTGGCAGTGTACAGATGACTGAATAACTTACACACTTAAAGGTGGCAGTGTAAAGATGACTGAATAACTTACACACTTATAGGTGGCAGTGTAAAGATGACTGAATAACTAACACACTTACAGCTGGCAGTGTGCAGATGACTGAATAACTTACACACTTATAGATGGCAGTGTAAAGATGACTAAATAACTTACACATTTATAAGTGACAGTTTACAGATGACTGAATAACTTACACACTTATAGGTGGCAGTGTACAGATGACTGAATAACTTACACACTTAAAGGTGGCAGTGTAAAGATGACTGAATAACTTACACACTTATAGGTGGCAGTGTAAAGATGACTGAATAACTAACACACTTACAGCTGGCAGTGTGCAGATGACTCAATAACTTACACACTTATAGATGGCAGTGTAAAGATGACTAAATAACTTACACATTTATAAGTGACAGTTTACAGATGACTGAATAACTTACACACTTATAGGTGGCAGTGTACAGATGACTGAATAACTTACACATTTATGCAGTGTATAGATGACTGAATAACTTACACATTTATAGGTGGCAGTACAAATATGACTGAATAACTCACACACTTATAGGTGGCAGTGTACAGATGACTGAATAACTTACATATTTATAGGTGGCAGTGTAAAGATGACTGAATAACTTACACATTTATGCAGTGTATAGATGACTGAATAACTTACATATTTATAGGTGGCAGTGTAAAGATGACTGAATAACTTACACATTTAAAGGTGGCAGTGTACAGATGACTGAATAACTTACAAATTTATAGGTGGCAGTGTAAATATGATTGAATAACTTACACACTTATAGGTGGCAGTGTAAAGATGACTGCAGAACTTAAACATTTATAAGTGGCAGTGTAAAGATGACAGAATAACTTACACATTTCTAAGTGACGGTGTACAGATGACATTTATAGGTGGCAGTGTAAAGACGACTGAATAACTTACACATTTATAGGTGATAGTGTGTTGATTTCTGAACTTACACATTTATAGGTGACAGTGTAAAGATGACTGAATAACTTACACATTTATAGGTGGCAGCGTAGTAGCACTGCCATGACGTAATCGCCTCTTGGCCGAGGCTATCTCCTCATTCTTCCTCTTCAGGATCTTCTGTTGCTGTTCATTCTTGATCTCCAACTCTGTGACCTTCTGGAGCTCTTTCTGCATCTCCCTCTGAAATGTTGCAGGAGTCATTTTTATATATTTTATTTAATTGCATTGAATGTAGTTTGACGATGCATTAACAAATTATATACAGCCACACCAGCGGGGAAGGTTACATAGGAATCCGAAAACTTGTCCTACTTTTGCTAATGAAAAGATCCTATGGGTCTTTAATGCACTTGGAGGATAGTCTCTGATCCATGGGATTGCCCCTTTTACGTCTGCTTGCCCAAGAACACACCTATGAAACTTAGTGGCACAAATGAGGCTTGGACCCGGGTTCTCTGGTTTCAAGTTCACCGTGCTATCCATTTTAATTATTGAAAGATCAGCAAAGATAACAATTATACGCAGTGCTTGGTGCCACTTGAATACGAGTTTCATTTGAAGCCATTACTGTAAAACGAGGAACACGGAATTCATTTGCTGAATTACAAGGCATTGACCTCTAAATGTCTAATGTCAAAATGTATGTGTGGTTACTCTTTGCTAATCTTGTCAATGATATACTTAATACACTTCATCTTTTCTCTGCTTGTTCATTGAACAACTCTAATTTAGTTTCCTTCCAATACTCCAAGGTCCTTTGTAACATTGTTTGGTTACACAATATCATCATCGCAACACAGTGGAATTGTCAACATAGGAAATACGCAGGCCTACGCATGTATATGGAAGGTGAGTCTGAAATTGGAATGTTCATTCCTGTTGGCACCATATACCCTTTTTGTGTTGGTACGTAGTAATACCAAATTCAATCCAACTGTATTAGGATTCAAAATTAAGATATGACATGCATTATCGCCTTTATTGGTTTGGAGCAGTCTCTCCATTTTGCTATTTTTGTATATGAACAAGCTAAAACAACCAAATATTTTACACACGACAGTTGTACATGGTTGACTTACCTCCATTTTCGATTTCCTCTCCGCCTCGTCCTTGAGTCGCTTCTGTAGATGCTCCTGCTGCTGTTTCATCCTGTCTACAGCCATCTCCAGATCTGAGATCCTGAAATAGAACAGTTTAACCATAAATTACACAATCACAAACATGTTCACCATTACCTGGTCACGCCTTAATTCCATTAAGCGATGGGAAACTTCATATTAGCAGGATTTTATAAAAGACATTTCAACAATAAAACAAGAGGTCAATGACCTTGAAGCTCTACTGATAGATATTTGATAGCTAGGTCAACATTCCTGTGAAATTTCATGAAAATCCATCAAGTAGTTTCATAGGAGTAGTCGCTACAAGTTTCATTATATAACTCTATGTAAACAAAGATGGCCGCTGACGGCCATGTTTAATGTCAAATCAAAATAATTTTTGACAAGGATCAACAATATGTCATACTGATCATTTCAGAAAAAGTCCCATATCAATATCACTTATAGTTTTCAAGAAGTAGTCGCTACAAACTTGAATTTGAAAATCTATTTTTAGCCATGGCGGCCATCTTGAATTTCCGGCCGACCTGAAATTTTTCTAGGATCAATTAGACATCAAGAGCAACATTCCTGTAAAGTTTCATGATAATCCGTCGAGCAGTTACAGAGGAGTAGTCGTTACAAATTTTTAGTAGATAACTCTATGTAAACAAAGATGGCCGCTGACAGCCATGTTTAACATTGAATCAAAACGATTTTTGACAAGGACCAACATCATGACATGCTGATCATTTTAGAAAAAGTCCCATATCAATATCACTTATAGTTTTCAAGAAGTCGCTATAAACTTGTTTTTTGAAAATATATTTTTAGCCGTGGCAGCCATCTTGAATTTCCGGCCGACCTAAAGTTTTGCTAGGATCAATTAGACATCAAGAGCAACATTCGTGTGAAGTTTAATGAAAATCCGACAAGTAGTTTCAGAGGAGTAGTCGCTACAAGTTTTCATTATATAACTCTATGTAAAGCCATGTTTAACGTCGAATCAAAATAATTTTCGACAAGGATCAACATCATGTCATACTGATCATTTTAGAAAAAGTCCCATATCAATATCACAATATCAAGAGAAACATTCCTGTAAAGTTTCATGAAAATCCGTCAAGTAGTTTAAGAGGAGTAGTCGCTACAAGTTTTTACTATATAACTCTATGTAAACAAAGATGGCCGCTGGCAGCCATGTTTAATGTTGAATCAAAACGATTTTTAACAAGGACCAACATCATGTCATGCTGATCATTTTAGAAAAAGTCCCATATCAATATCACTTATACTTTTCAAGAAGTAGTCGCTACAAACTTGTATTTTAAAACTCTATTTTTAGCTTTGGCGGCCATCTTGGATTTCACATCAACATGAATTTTTGCTAGGATCAACTAGACTTTATGGGCAACATTTCTGTAAAGTTTCATGAATATCCATCCAGTAGTTTCAGAGGAGATGTCGCTACAAATAAAAGTTTACGGACAGACGGACGACGGACGCCGCACCACGGCATAAGCTCTGCTGATCTCTGATCAGTCGAGCTAACAAGTTTAAAAATATTTGTTTACACAAAAATGCGATAATCTTATAAATCTAATAAATTACCTATTAAATGTTTTAATTTTACAATATGCAAACTTTATACGCCGAAATTAAGGTTTTATTTCATACACCAACCAACCGTGTTTTCGCTTCTTGGAGAAGGGGTTGGATGAGGTATGAAAGTTAATACTTGGACCACGTAATGCACTTGACATTTTTTTACTACAATGGACCGCATTGGAAATAAGTTTATTACACTTTTATGGGCTATCCTTTGTATATCATGCCACAAATTTATTTTATCTATTTTTTGAAGCTTTATTCAGATATGGCATTATTTTAAACAATATTTTTCTTAAAAAATATGCTACACGTAAGTAAAAATGTGATAGATTCTTAATTATGTTAATCCGTAACATACATATTTATTTAATACTGCTTGTATTGTTTGAATGACATGTAAATGCAAGGATAAATCTATCTATCTATCTTGACATCCTTTATATACACTGTTATTACACATTTATTTAAAAAAATAAATGAATTAAACTTAACTTTTTAAATATGACATGGAGAAACAGATGGGACATTATCATCTCAGTGTATATATACCCTACCCTTCCCAGCCTGTGCCGAGTAATCATCATAGCCCTTACCAGTTGTGAAGAAAATTCTTCTAATTGAGATAGGATCGAGATTATTTAGTGTTATTGATGTAACAGCTATATAATACTCACTTCTTATCATTCTGCCCTGCCATATTAGCAATTTTCTCCGTTTCTTTTTGTTTCTTCTGTAACATGATCATCTTCGCCTGGGCTGTTTCTACTTTCTTCTTGTACTCTCTGAAATGGGCAATATGGCTTGTCAGAACCTTTGACACCTTCACATAATTTTAAACCGGACACATTATTTAGTGGTGTCAGAAGTAAATCAACACAACCATTGAGGAGAATTTCAGTCAAAAATCAAACCTCTAGAGTTTTCACTTGAATAACTAGGTCGCAAGGAGATAAATTGGAAATGAAATTATTTGCGTTTCATTTAAAATGCTGGCATCCATGTTTTAGGTATAAATACAAACCCCAACAGTTTTTCCTTCTCCACAGTTTCCTGCTGTTCTTTAGCTTCAATGCCGTGCAACATTTTCTGTGTGTCAGAAAGGTCATTCTTCACAAGTTCCCTCTCCTGTAACGTAACAAACAAGAAACTACAGCTCATAATTAATAATACAACACAAATATAATTTACAGATGCACCTATCCATTTCCCTCCATGTATGAAAGAAGCCTATGGTTTTGAAATTGGAAAAATAAACTCTAATATGAAAGGTGTTGATGGGTGGGATGACATGTGCTAGCATAAAATGCTGAACAAAGTGTCTTGTCGCAGATCATTATCTACCAAAGCACATCGAGAAGTTAAATATTCTTAATAAAGGTGTACGAGACACAAAACCATAATTTCACAAAAGCACATCTGGAAGTTAAAGTCTCTCTTTAGAAAGATACAAGAGACACAAGGTCATATATTTTTAATGAAACTAACCCACCTAAATTACGGCAAAGTTTCACTACAAAACCGTTTATCAAAACTCTATTAAGGTGTTGAGGTCATATAATAATGTATATGTGGCAATTAACAGTATGGGTTTATACCCGTGATTTAATATGCAAATCTTAATTCGACGCTTCAGTTTTGGAGTTTGGACTGGCTGGTAAAGCCGTTTATATTGTGTCTATGGAGTTTAGATTCTCAAAATAAGAAAGTAATATATACCTCGCCATCAGAATGTTTAGAAACAGTGTACATATGTTGTAAAATGTGGCTGTTGTTGGCGGGATAGCTACTTTAAAGAAAGAAAGGTTGATACAACCTTGGTCTAAAAACTCTTTATATTTACCAAATCACCTCTAAAGTGGAATACTTAATTCTTCAAACAGTGTATGTAATGTATTGTATACCCTTTCCAGAGCAGCAATCTTGTCCGCATACTGTTTGTTCATCTTCTCAGCATCCTTGCCTGTCTTCACCAACTCCCGGATCAACTGCTCCTTCATTCTGCAGACAATAATTGAATTGAATGTTGTTTAACGGCTCATCAACACAGTATAGGTTATTTAGAGCCGCCCCAGAGAGAGGGGAAGGATACATAGGAATCCAGGAACCTGCCCTACAATAACAATATGGTGTAAACTAAACGTAAGAGATCGCTCACATGTAGAATGATAGGAACCAATCAGATTGCAGATCGTTTCAACAACTTCTTAATACAAATTTGTGGTGCAGCTAATGTTGGCGAGAGCATCGTCTATTACTTGTCTACTGACCTGAAGGTTCAGGGTTCTAGCTCCATGTAAGGTAAAAAAAAAAACGATATTATATCAAAACATTTCAAAAATATCATACGAAATTATTACAGCTTAAATCTGATTGGTTCCTATCACTTTGCATGGGAGTATTCTGGTAACCACTTACACATCCCAATTAATGCAGAGCCATAATGACTGGGAATATACTGTAAAGAAATCCTGGGGAGAACTTTACATAGCTGCTTCTTTACTTACCTTATGTTTATTCCGAGGTCTCTGATCTTCTGGTTTGAGTCGAGCATCTTCAGCTGCGCCTGTTTTATTTTCTTCTGTACCTCTCGACTGCGACTCACGTTTACATCTCCGTTCTGCACTATCAGAGACTGGGAATGATTGCCGTCTGCAACAACAATTGGCACGCAGATTCAACTAATATTGCATATATCAACAAACATTTAGGCCACTTACATCTGCCTATACAGACAGGGAATGGCTATATAGGAATCTAGTAGAAGTTTACCCTCAACTACAACATACATTAATTTGAATATTTAGGTATTTGAAACAATCCAAATTTCAAATTCACTGGTGAAACACATATATGTAGGATTTTTCTTTTTTTAATTCCAAAATATATATTTGATCTATTGCTTTTATTTGTTCATGCAATTTCTCCTTAAGTGAGGCTCACAAAAGATTCATGATACTTTCATATCAAGTAAACGAAAAGTGCCAAATTCAAAATTCAAAAGTGAAACTTTAAGAGACAGCTATATGGTTTTGTATTTGAAATCAAATAAATTTTACGTAAATTTCACATGAAATTTCACTAAAGGCACTGTAAATTTTACATGGTCTTGATTTGAAGTAAAGAGCTAAAGTGAGGCCAAACTGCCAATGTCTGCTACTCAGAAGGACAGACAGAACCACATAACCACCTAGGGGTTAGAGACAACAGAACAAGTCTAGTGTGTTCGAGTTCCTTGCTCATGTCGCAATGCAGTCGTGTTTAGTCATTTTACAACAGCAGTTATACTAGCTTCCTATGATATCAAGGGTTCTATGGTATCACGGTAATGTCCAATCTATAAAACTGTATGCATCTCTGCTAAAATACGATAATTATTTTATAGATGTGATGACTTGAGGTACATAATAAAATAATTTAAAAAAATAAGTATATCATAAATAAAAGGATATTTCAAAATAATGCAAAAATGTTCACAATTTCCTTATGATCTTTAAAATTCATCACCCCTAGTCTCCATAAATGCAGCTTCCATTACCTTGAAGGTTATAAAATTCATTAATTTTTAGTCTGATGAGTCTGTTGCACATTATTGTTTCTAGAAATGGTCACTCATTAAATCTTATACCAGTTACTAACAAATACAGGATACACAATATGTGCATACCTTGATACCATAGAACTTTTAAAATAATAAGCTCAATGAGGGTACCCTTCTTTTCAAATCTAATTCTGATATTTTTATGTAAAGTTGATTAAATTGTATATCATAACAATTTAGTAGAAGGGTCACAGAAAGCATTTGAGTTCCTTTTTCTTTACATATTGTGTACGGCTTTTTTTTCGTCAAACAATTTAAGTACCGTGATACCATAGAATATCATTCTACTTGTACAATTATACAGGCTATAAGTAATCAAATGTCAGTTAAAATGACTAATAACCATTACAAAACTGTAATTAAACAGATACTTTGTGAGACAATATTTACCTTCTGCGTTGACCGTTATATCTGGAATGTTGTTTTCCTTGTTCTCTACTTGGTTCCCTTTCTTCACCCTGAATGTACCCTTTCTGACTAAGCTCCCCTCCCTGAAATAATGTCAATACATATGTACAGTTCCTCATTAATTACAAGTTTCTCCCTGTCCACTATTTCAAGGCATACAACAGGTGCAATACACAAGAAAATACAAGAGCTATAATTTTAGGAAATAAAGTATTGAATATAATTTTAAAATGGAGCATTTATTAGTGGATAAGCAAAGAAACATTAAACTGTTATTGATATTGAGGCATCAAAACATACATTGGCATTGGTAAAAGTAAAGTTTTCAGTGCGTGTTTTGGGGTTAGGGAAAGATTTAAGAATTGTAAGAATGTCAGGGCATGAACAAGATTGTGGGTTCGATCCCCCTTCAGATCACATCGAAGTCTCCATAACAGTGGTAATAGTAACTGTCCTGCTTGACATTCAATATAGAAAGGGTAATACTAGGACTGGTCGGCCCGGTGTCAGTATAATGTATGGGTGGGGTATCCTGTCATGTGTCTACGGTGTGGTGTTCCAGTGTGATATCACTACAATCTCATTAAAATCAGACGCTTTATCAAGCTATGATACTCTACACTACTAAGGATCTGACAACACTGCATTGGAGGTCACATCACATTGACATTTTGATAAGCCAATCAGATTTCAGCCTACAAAATTGCTCGGTATAGACTGCTTCACTGCGCATGTCGGGTTTCAGTAAATTGCTGTGGAGCAGTCTACGCTCAGTATTGAAAGAGACAATGTCCGTAACTTTTAGCTTATAAAACACAAAATAACTGCATTGACAAACATATAACACCAACCATTATTGAATATTTACTGAAAAAAACAAACAAACAAGATTGTTTGACGGTACAAAAAAAGTACCGACCGATTTGTGGGATTGAACACGCACTAAAATTAAACTTGCGGGTCAATAGTTGATTTCGCTATCAACTCAGCTAAGCGGGCCATATATACAATGACATACTATTTAGAATATGTAATGCCATAATAATTTCGGAGGAATATATATTTTCAAAACACATATCATCACCAATGATTTTCTTCGTATTATTGATGTAAAACATGACATTTAATGCATTTCTTTGAATTTATAGTGCAATCCACAGCAATAACACATGAAGACTTTATCTTTATTCAGATACAGTACAGATCTATGTGTTTTATGTGGATCGTTTGTTCAGTTCACTCGAACGTCATCTGAAGTGCATACGAAACACGCTATTTCATTGGTTGAATTTAGTTGAACTTCTCATGAATATTGATTAGATGAAAGGTTGATCTGACGTGACATCCAAGGCAGTGTTGTCAGATCCTATAGCGGAGAGTATCAAAGCATAATAAGGATATGATTTTAATGAGACTGATATCAAGTTGAGCATTGAGCTAAATGCTACAAGTAGACATAGATACTGTCGTAACATCACTGAAAAGTTGTTAAAAGCGACATCCCGCACTCCACCCCACCATCCCACCCAACACATATAAGAATGGCAGAGTTGGTAAATGCAGTTAGTTCTGTAGAGGTTCATCATACAATCTATCAGGTAGTTCCAAAAAAAATATTTTTTAAGGACAGTCAGACTCACTATGATATACTTATGTCTTTTCTTTTGTATGTTTTAGGCACACAAACCAAACAAATGCAAAACAAATCAAACAAACATGTGTTTCTTTTATATGCTACTACTGTCCTAACCCTGAACCCTAGTCACACAAGTATACTGTAGGGTGTACGAAGAAGGACAGGACATTGGATGACAGATGCCGCACCACAGCATAAGCCCCGCTGAATTCTGATCAATAGAGCTAAATGCTAAATATGTGTGGTGTGAGTCCCCCCGACTCTTTCTTTGTGACCCTTAATATTTTGGCATCAGTATTTAAAAATATTATTTTCATATATATATTTTTTGAAATCCAAATGCCTGCTGTAGATATAATTTGTATGCACTCAAATTTTTAAAACTAGAACTATCACTGAAGGTGATGAATATCCCCGCTTTTTCTTTTTGAGAAAAAATATGTTACATGAGATTATAGCATCAACAATGGGTGATGTAGAGGGACATAAGGTCATCAGTTGTTGTGTGTATATGAAGAACAATCCAATCAAAATTGTTTGTGGAATGCAAGTAATAGAAAATGTGTTTACGCGACGCGACAAAAATGTGTTACATGATGGGTCGTTACAAACAGCGCGATTCCTATATAGTCCCCATTTCACTTTGTGAAACCAGGTGTACAATATTTCTAATCTGCTGTATATCTATAGCCTGTGTTGATGCAAGAAGATAGTAGATACGCAAATATATAATAAAATGTGTTTAAAAATAAAATCCCACCTATATATCCCCTTATAGGAACCACACAATTTGTTGTCTCATGCAAAAAAATACAAAGAAAATAAATCAAATTCCCTCACAATAATGTATATCAAAGTAAATCCGAATTGACTTTGGAGAAGACAATTTTATTACCCCCAGTATAGCTAGTTTGTATGCAAGAGTGTTTCTAGTGAAATTCTTAAACGTAACACAACATGAAAACAGAGAAAGATGAAAAATGAAGTTGCCTGGAACTATGTGTTAAACAAGAGGTCAATGACCTTGAAGCTCTACTGATTGATTTTGATTTCAGGAAGTAGTCGCTACAGACTTGTTTTTTGAAAATCTATTTTTAACCGTGGCGGCCATCTTGAATTTCCGGCCGACCTGAAATTTTGCTAAGATCAATAAGACATTAAGAGAAAACATTCCTGTGAAGTTTCATGAAAATCCGTCAGGTAGTTTCAAAGAAGTAGTCGCTACAAGTTTTCATTATATAACTCTATGTAAACAAAGCAGCCATGTTTAAGGTCAAATCAAAACGATTTTCGACAAGGACCAACATCATGTCATACTGATCATTTTAGAAAAAGTCCCATATCAATATCTCTTATTGTTTTGAAGAAGTAGTCGCTACAAACTTATTTATTTTAAATCTATTTTTAGCTGTGGCGGCCATCTTGAATTTCCGGCCGACCTGAAATTTTTCTAGGATCAACTAGACATCAAGAGCAACATTCCTGTGAAGTTTCATGAACATCCGTCAAGTAGTTTCAGAGGAGTAGTCGCTACAAGTTTTTACTATATAACTCTATGTAACCAAAGATGGCCACTGGCAGCCATGTTTAACGTCGAATCAAAATAATTTTCCACAAGGATCTACATCATGTCATGCTGATCATTTTAGAAAAAGTCCCATATCAATATCACTTATAGTTTTCAAGAAGTAGTCGCTACAAACTTATTTTTTAAAAATCTATTTTTAGCTGTGACGGCCATCTTGAATTTCCGGCCGACCTGAAATTTTTCTAGGATCAATTAGACATCAAAAGCAACATTCCTGTAAAGTTTCATGACAATCCGCCAAGTAGTTTCAGAGGAGTAGTCGCTACAAGTTTTTACTATATAACTCTATGTAAACAAAGATGGCCGCTGGCAGCCATGTTTAACGTTGAATCAAAACGATTTTTGACTAGGATCAACATCATGTAATGCTGATCATTTTAGAAAAAGTCCCATATCAATATCACTTATAGTTTTCAAGAAGTAGTCGCTACAAACTTATTTTTTAAAAATCTATTTTTAGCTGTGACGGCCATCTTGAATTTCCGGCCGACCTGAAATTTTTCTAGGATCAATAAGACATCAAGAGCAACATTCCTGTAAAGTTTCATGACAATCCGCCAAGTACTTTCAGAGAAGTAGTCGCTACAAGTTTTTACTATATAACTCTATGTAAACAAAGATGGCCGCTGGCAGCCATGTTTAACGTTGAATCAAAACGATTTTTGACTAGGATCAACATCATGTCATGCTGATCATTTTAGAAAAAGTCCCATATCAATATCACTTATAGTTTTCAAGAAGAAGTCGCTACAAACTTGTATTTTAAAACTCTATTTTTAGCTTTGGCGGCCATCTTGGATTTCACATCAACATGAATTTTTGCTAGGATCAACTAGACTTTATGGGCAACATTTCTGTAAAGTTTCATGAATATCCATCCAGTAGTTTCAGCTGTGAAGTCGCTACAAATAAAAGTTTACGGACAGACGGACGGACGGAGAGACGGACGGACGGACGGACGGACGACGGACGCCGCACCACGGCATAAGCTCTGCTGATCTCTGATCAGTAGAGCTAAAAATGACTCTGCATAAAAAAATATGTGCCGACTTCAATTTGAACAAGAAATAACGGGTCTAGAACAGGAAACATGGCAATTGCTGTGAGTGAAGAACAGTGTAAGGATAAAATGTGTTAAACTCTCAAACTGCAACAACAACTTGTATACTTACAATCGAAAATGTTGAATTACTTTTCTGTTCAATCAAACAAATCAAGGTTAAGACACAAATAGCTATATTGTTAAAATCACAAATAAAAGATTGAGTCACACGTTTGAATTAAGTGACTGGGCTATTTGACTTTCATTCCAACTGATTTAGGCTTCTCCACAGCACCTTTAAGTACCCCGGTAAACCCTCCCCCATCCCAACCCACCCCCAGCCTCTCTTCTCCCACACAAAAAAAGCGTCCACACTTTAAAACAAGAAATCCGTGGATTCACATGTCTCGCCTAACGGGGGCTGGACTTAAAAATAAAAAGGTCAATGATGCTTAAATGAAAGTTTGTAAACATTTTAGTAATTAACAAGAGGTCAATGACCTTGAAGCTCTACTGATTGATTTTGATTTCAGGAAGTAGTCGCTACAGACTTGTTTTTTGAAAATCTATTTTTAACCGTGGCGGTCATCTTGAATTTCCGGCCAACCTGAAATTTTGCTAGGATCAATTATACATTAAGAGCAACATTCCTGTGAAGTTTCATGAAAATCCGTCAAGTAGTTTCAGAGGAGTAGTCGCTACAAGTTTTCATTATATAACTCTATGTAAACAAAGATGGCCGCTGGTAGCCATGTTTAACGTCAAATCAAAACGATTTTCGACAAGGACCAACATCATGTCATACTGATCATTTTAGAGAAAGTCCCATATCAATATCTCTTATAGTTTTGAAGAAGTAGTCGCTACAAACTTATTTATTTTAAATCTATTTTTAGCTGTGGCGGCCATCTTGAACTTTCGGCCGACCTGACATTTTTCTAGGATCAACTAGACATCAAGAGCTACATTCCTGTGAAGTTTCATGAACATCCGTCAAGTAGTTTCAGAGGAGTAGTCGCTACAAGTTTTTACTATATAACTCTATGTAACCAAAGATGGCCAATGGCAGCCATGTTTAACGTCGAATCAAAATAATTTTCCACAAGGATCAACATCATGTCATGCTGATCATTTTAGAAAAAGTCCCATATCAATATCGCTTATAGTTTTGAAGAAGTAGTCGCTACAAACTTATTTATTTTAAATCTATTTTTAGCTGTGGCGGCCATCTTGAATTTCTGGCCGACCTGAAATCTTTCTAAGATCAACTAGACATCAAGAGCAACATTTCTGTGAAGTTTCATGAACATCCGTCAAGTAGTTTCAGAGGAGTAGTCGCTAAAAGTTTTTACTATATAACTCTATGTAACCAAAGATGGCCACTGGCAGCCATGTTTAACGTTGAATCAAAATAATTTTCCACAAGGATCAACATCATGTCATGCTGATCATTTTAGAAAAAGTCCCATATCAATATCACTTATAGTTTTCAAGAAGTAGTCGCTACAAACTTCCTTTTTTTTAGCTTTGACGGTCATCTTGAATTTCTGGCAGATCTGAAATTTTGCTAGGATCAATTAGACATCAAGAGCAACTTTCCTGTAAAGTTTCATGACAATCCGTCAAGTAGTTTCAGAGGAGTAGTCGCTACAAGTTTTTACTATATAACTCAATGTAAACAAAGATGGCCGCTGGCAGCCATGTTTAACTTTGAATCAAAAAGATTTTTGACAAGGATCAACATCATGTCATGCTGATCATTTTAGACAAAGTCCCATATCAATATCACTTATAGTTTTCAAGAAGTAGTCGCTACAAACTTGTATTTTAAAACTCTATTTTTAGCTTTGGTGGCCATCTTGGATTTCACATCAACATGAATTTTTGCTAGGATCAACTAGACTTTATGGGCAACATTTCTGTAAAGTTTCATGAATATCCATCCAGTAGTTTCAGAGGAGTTGTCGCTACAAATAAAAGTTTACGGACAGACAGACGGACAGACGGACGCCGCACCACGGCATAAGCTCTGCTGATCTCTGATCAGTAGAGCTAAAAACAATCGAGTTTGCCGTTTGCCGAGATGACATATAAGTGCATTTGTTTAAAAACAAAATGCCATTCTATTAAAAACAAGAGGCCCAAGAGGGCCTGTGGATGCTCTACTGGCTAAAACGGCTCTTATATCAAGGATTGTCGGCATAAAATTCCAATCAGTAGTTTTTTTAAAACAATGCAAAAACAACAGGGATAGGATGGCCTTAGATCGCTCACCTGGTAATCATGGGCAATATGTCTGCTGTGTCTAGTCTGACATGGGCATTTTTTAATTTGTCCCACTTTCTTCTATGAATGAAATTTCATAAAAATGGGTGAGGAGGGGGGATGGGGTGGGGGGGGGGGGGGGGGGGGGGGGGGTTTATATTAACATTCTAAACAAATATGGTAAACGTCAGATAAAAAATGAAGTAACTACAGATTTAACAAAGGAAAATACAAAAATACAATATAGCATTTTTCAACAAATCAAGGGCCATAACCTGTCATTACTAACTAGATCTAGCTGGTTTTCGAACTTGTCCAACATTTCATTGATATACCATGCTTTGCACAACTAGACATCATACTGAGGCTTCCTGCCAAATTTTGTAGAAATCCAACAAGCCGTTTAGGAGGAGTAGCGCCGACAAGAAATTTAAAGTAAAAATGTCAAAGTGCCATAACTCCGTCATAAATCAGCAAACTGGAACAAAAACGCGATATGCACAACTAGACATCTTACCGATGCTTCCTGCCAAGTTTCCTCGAAATCCAAGCGTTTAGGAGGAGTAGCGCTGACAAGAAATTAAAAAAAAAATGTCAATTGGGCTTTAACTCCATCAAAAATCAATGAACCGGAAAAAAATGCAATAGGCACAGCAATGCTTCCTGCTAACATGGCGTTAACACCAAAAAAAATAAAAAAATAATAATAATGAAATAAGAAAATGAAAATAGAAAAATTAATAATCAAGAAATTTAAAAAAAAAATGTCAAGGGGCTGTAACTCCATCAAAAATCAATGAACCATAAAAAAATGCAATAGGCACAGCAATACTCCCTGCTAACATGGCGTTAACACAAAAAAAATAAAATAATAATAATAATAATAAGAAAATAAGAAAATTAAAAAAAAAAAAAAAAAAAGATAAAAAAAGATTTTTTTAAAAAAAATGAAAATAATTGAAACAAAAGAAGTTATTAAAACAAAATAATTAAAAAAAATTTTTTAATTAAAACAGTCTGTGCATACAGTCTGTGAAAAAGTGACCTAATCGCCAAAGTTGAAGGTAAAAATTATAAGGTTATCTTCCCTCGCTTGGAGGGTCAAGGTCACTTCCACATTTGCTTTGTCACGTTGCGATGTACCACTCAAGATACAACTATAAGCAAAGTTTTAAAGGTCTAGTGATTACAGTTTGTGAAAAAGTGACCTAAACGCAAAAGTTGAACCTAAAAATTATTAAGTTATCTGCCCTTTGCTTGGAGGGTCAAGGTCACTTCCACATTTGCTTTGTCACGTTGCCATGTACCACCCAAGATACAACTATAAGCAAAGTTTGAAAGGTCTAGTGCATAGTTTGTGAAAAAGTGACCTAAACGCAAAAGTTGAACCTAAAAATTAGTAAGTTATCTGCCCTTTACTTGGAGGGTCAAGGTCACTTCCACATTTGCTTTGTCACGTTGCGATGTACCACCAATGATACAACTACAAGCAAATTTGTTGAAAGGGCTAGTGCATACAGTTTGTGAGAAAATGACCTAAACGCAAAACTTGATAATGTTGACGCCGCCGCCGGAAAAGCAACACCTATGTCTCTTTTTTTCTTCGAAAAGGCGAGACAAAAAAACCTGTGGAGGACCATGTGTTGTATGGTTTTATATCTGTTTAGCAGTGTGATTATATATGTCCAGACCTTACCGTTCAATTCAAGATCAAAACATAGCCAAAACAATGCAGTGTGGTTAGAGCTTTAGATCAATTTCTGAAAGATATTTCATGCAACAGTAGTTGAAGTGCCCTGTAAAGAGCTTAATAATGATTGTATGCTCTGGTAGAACTAGGCATATTCCAATATTCTTTGCTTTAAAGGCAGAATATGCTTATTAAAACGTAAAATGAAACAATTCAAAAGCCTTATAACTTAAGAAATGATGATATCCAATCAACAGAATTATAATTTGAAAACTATGCTATAAGATGGTTCAATATTAAATATGTACTATTATGTTGTGTCCCATGGACACTGTCCTTATGCATAAAATGGGTGGCATGCAGGGCCAAATATGCTATTTGTAGTTCAGGTACTGTGTATGTCAACAATGGCTGAAGGGGTAGCATAAGGTTCAAATTTTACTTTTTTTAATTAACCCCTGAAGACATCGATTGATTTAATGCAAAATTGCTGGCATTATTATACAATAATACTCGACAATAACTCTGTATCAAGTTCCTTAAGGTTAAACACAAACATATGGTGGCTTTAATGAATACAAGTCTCTGTAAGCATCGTAAAAAATTAATTTCTCACCCCGAGTCTTCATCACTGTCCACACCCCGCGGACTACCATCCCCGTCACTAAACTCCAGATGTAAAACTTCATCATGGTCCTCGAGACGTGACACGAGCAGCTGACTACGCGCACGGAAACTCTTCATCACCCGCTCCAGGGTAAACAGTGCCGGGCTTGTCTTGATGTTACGTGATGGCGGTCGCAGTTGGGAGAAACGCTAGACATAGACAAAAATTCATGTATTGCATCACTGAGGGATAAACTCACCAAAGGTAATATTGTACGAAAACCCAACAATAAAACTTTACTTAAAAATCCGTTACCGGTAGTCAATTTTTGAATAATCGAATAATACATGACATTAAATAAATGGCACATTCATGAGAGGGTGACAGTAAAAAATATTCACCCTGAGGATATGATTATTGCCCAAAACAGTAAAACAGTTACACAGAGGGTTGGAATTTTCTGATCTGAACCGGATACCAATGAGTGAATATTTTTCTTGCACATTGCCAACACCTAATGGTTTAAATGTTTATTTACACAATGATGTCATGCAACTGATGTCATTTACAACAGCCTATTAAATCATTTTAGAATTCTTTTGTTTTTAGAATTTGTGATTCTTGGTTTCAAGAAACTCATTACTCAATGAGTGATACAAACAGTCTTAATCTGTTTCTCACATCAATAAAAAGGCTCATTCAGTTCTGAGAACACACTGAGTTGCCTCATAATAGCATGATGTGATGTCATAAGAGCATGATGTGATGTCATAATACCAGGGTGTGATGTCGTAATACCAGAGTGATGTCATGATAGAAACAACCAAATGAAAATATGAATGAAGCATTCTGATTGGTGATATAAATTGGACCAATGAAACCAGTTAATTTAAAGCTCATTACATTCTCAGAACACACTGAGGTTTTACTGGACATTGTGTAATGAGATTCTTGAAACCCAGAAACACAAAATTTTAATAATAAAATAATTCTAAAATGATTTAATAGACTGTTTTACGTCATTTTTGATGCACATGATGTTTATCTTTCCCCATGTGTAAGGCTTTCCACGTGGATTATCGTATCTGGTATGCAAGAATACTGTATCTTGGAGTAATACCAAGAAGACATAATAGACTGTCAACTTACTATATCTGAGCGCTTATGTAGATGTATTGGTACAGATTTGGGCCGGGTCTGGCGGTAAGTGACAGGGGCACTTGCAGTCACAGCCTCTTCATTCAGGTTGGTACTGTCCCCTATAAGTGTCACCTGAAATCATGGATAAGGTTCTGTTATAAAACTCCATCACAATAACGTGTTTCAGGTCTGCAAATATAAATGAAGCTAGCAATTTTTCCTTCTGACAGGACTGGCATACATTTTACTGTAGCATCACAATAAATGATTAGTGTAATACATGCTGCCATACATTTAAATTAAACCTGCTGAAAAAATCTGGAGGTAAAGCAGTCAACTCTGAAAAATAACACTTTTCATCTGGATTTATACTCAGGAGTTAGAGAAAAAATCTTAATCGAATTACTACAATGAAATGACAAGTTGCAATTGGTTTCTAAAGAAATAACCCTAGCTAAAGCTGGCATTGGAATAAATGTAAAGGTAAAAGCACAGTCAAAAATTTACAGTAAATGCTAGTTTATGAAGCCATGCAAAATTTATCTTGGTTAAATATCAACTTCTAGAAAAATGTCAAAAGTGTATCATGTGAAAAATGAACTGAAACAAAAACATGCAAATCCGACATGCAATGAAGAATTCAATGAATAAGGTACAGACTGAAAGTTTTTTTATCAAGTCAACTAGGTAAAATGTGCTAAAACTTTGCATTAAAGTAAGTATGACAGTGAACAGAAATCAACGTTGTCTGAATTAAAAACAAAAACATTGTGAAAATGTTCATGCAAGTCTTTCCCAGTTGAATCTATACAACTTAACCCATAATATATTATGTGCTATTCAATGATATAACTTGTTATTAATAGAATAACTAGTTTCCAAGTTTAAAACAATTTCATTACCGGAAAATTTGTATCTATAAGTAAGTGCTATGATTTACTGAAAACTCATTCCCGCACCTAGGCCTGATGGTCTATAATTTATTGATAATCTGCATTTAGTGATAAAAACAGCTGAAAACTCATTCCCACACCTGATGCATTCCCACACCTGATGGTCTATGATTTATTGATAATCTGCCTTTAGTGATAAAAACAGCTGAAAACTCATTCCCACACCTGATGCATTCCCACACCTGATGGTCTATGATTTATTGATAATCTGCATTTAGTGATAAAAACAGCTGAAAACTCATTCCCACACCTGATGCATTCCCACACCTGATGGTCTATGATTTATTGATAATCTGTATTTAGTGAGAAAAACAGCTGAAAACTCATTCCCACACCTGATGCATTCCCACACCTGATGGTCTATGATTTATTGATAATCTGTATTTAGTGAGAAAAACAGCTGAACACTCATTCCCACACCTGATTGTCTCTTTAACAGCTCCCTTCACATCCTGTACAGAGTGTGCATCCCACACCTGATGTTTTATTAGCCATAGTACTGGCATGTGTACAATTTCTCTACTTTACTCCAATAAAATATCTGGTAACATTTCCTAACAGAAATCAAGTAAATGAAGGTTACAAAAAAAACTTCAGCTAACGTTCCCGTATACTCCCAAGAGCCGTTTTGTCATAGGACCATAAGTTAAAAGGAAATTATTTTGTAAAATGTTTTGAGATCGGTCAGTCAACTACTGTTAGAACAAATAGTTCTTGTTTGCTAGGACCTGAACACATGCCTGGTTACCAAGAGTAACTTTGGTATTCTCAAAATGAGACAAGCTGCCATTTGGCCATTTGGTTGTAGCTACGATAATGAAAGATACCAAGTTCCATTTCTAATCTATACAATTATCCATTTAGTATATACAGAGACACATCAGTATTATCATTTACCTAAAGAATGTAAATTATGAACAGCAAGTATTTAGTGCAGTAAGAAAACAGTGTTATACATATGAACCACTTCATTAGATAATGGGTGTGTCAAGCCTATTCTACCAGGGTAGACACATACCAGTGTGTGAACTCATATCACTACGATCATTCTGGGTCAGATTGGTCACCTGGAAGAGGAGAGGTCTAGGTCAGATTGATTGCATGGGGGAGTAGTGGTCTGGGTCTGATTGGCCATATGGAGGGGAAGTGGTCTGGGTCAGAATGGTCACATGGAGGGGAAGTGGTCTGGGTCAGATTGGTCACATGGAGGGGTGAGTGGTCTGGGTCAGATTGGTCACATGGAGGGGTGAGTGGTCTGGGTCAGATTGGTCAAATAGAGGGGTGAGTGATCAGGGTCATATTGGTCACATGGAGGGGTGAGTGGTCTGGGTCAGATTGGTCACATGGACGGGTGAGTGGTCTGAGTCAGATTGGCCACATGTAGGGGTGAGTGGTCTGGGTCAGATTGGTCAAATAGAGGGGTGAGTGGTCAGGGTCAGATTGGTCACATGGAGGGGAAGTGGTCTGGGTCAGATTGGCCACATGGAGGGCTGAGTGGTCTGGGTCAGATTGGCCACATGGAGGAGTGAGTGGTCTGGTTTGATTGGCCACATGTAGGGGTGAGTGGTCTGGGTCAGATTAGTCAAATGGAGGGTGAGTGATCTGGGTCAGATTGGCCACATGGAGGAGTGAGTGGTCTGGTTTGATTGGCCACATGTAGGGGTGAGTGGTCTGGGTCAGATTGGCCACATGGAGGAGTGAGTGGTCTGGTTTGATTGGCCACATGTAGGGGTGAGTGGTCTGGGTCAGATTGGTCACATGGAGGGGTGAGTGGTCTGGGTAAGATTGGCCACATGGAGGGGTGAGTGGTCTGGGTCAGATTGGTCACATGGAGGGGTGAGTGGTCTGGGTCAGATTGGTCAAATAGAGGGGTGAGTGGTCAGGGTCAGATTGGTCACATTGAGGGGAAGTGGTCTGGGTCAGATTGGCCACATGGAGGGCTGAGTGGTCTGGGTCAGATTGGCCACATGGAGGAGTGAGTGGTCTGATTTGATTGGCCACATGTAGGGGTGAGTGGTATGGGTCAGATTAGTCAAATGGAGTGGTCTGGGTCAGATTGGTCAAATAGAGGGGTGAGTGGTCAGGGTCAGATTGGTCACATGGAGGGGAAGTGGTCTGGGTCAGATTGGCCACATGGAGGGCTGAGTGGTCTGGGTCAGATTGGCCACATGGAGGAGTGAGTGGTCTGATTTGATTGGCCACATGTAGGGGTGAGTGGTATGGGTCAGATTAGTCAAATGGAGGGGTGAGTGATCTGGGTCAGATTGGTCACATGGAGGAGTGAGTGATCTGGTTTGATTGGCCACATGTAGGGGTGAGTGGTCTGGGTCAGATTGGCCACATGGAGGAGTGAGTGGTCTGGTTTGATTGGCCACATGTAGGGTGAGTGGTCTGGGTCAGATTGGTCACATGGAGGAGTGAGTGGTCTGGTTTGATTGGCCACATGTAGGGTTGAGTGGTCTGGGTCAGATTAGTCACATGGAGGGGTGAGTGGTCTGGGTCACACTGACCACATGGAGGGGAAGTGGTCTGGGTCAGATTGGTCTCATTGAGGGGAAGTGGTCAGAGACAGATTGGTCACATAAAGGGGTAAGTGGTCTGGGTCAGAGTGGTCACATGGAGGGGAAGTGGTCTGGGTCAGACTGGCCCATGAAGGAATGAGTGTTCTGGGTCAAATTGGTCACATTGTGGAGAAGCAGTCAGGGTCAGATTAGTCACATGGAGGGATGAGTGGTCTGGGTCAGATTGATCACATGGAGGGGAAGTGGTCTGGGTCAAATTGGTCACATGGAGGGGAAGTGGTCTGGTCAGATTGGCCCATGGAGGGGTAAGTGGTCTGGGTCAGATTGATCACATTGAGAGTGGGGTAGTCTGGGTCTGATTGGCCACAAAGGCTGGAACACTCATTATCGCATGTTGTTGGTTCATGTTTGAAATTAGAAGATGGTTTCTATGGTTACTCTTACCTCCTCTTCTATGTCATGTGGCTATTTTACAAATAAATTCACATTTAATTTTTGGTAAAATTTGATAAATTTAATGTTAGATTAAATCAACTTAAATTCTTAAGTTTTCCTTTAATGCCACATGTATGTTAAAGAGCATTTAATTAACACAAGATATATAAATTAAAGTTCATATAAAGGCAAGGTAAATAAAACTTCAATGTCAAGTATCATTATAAAAGATTATACAACAAACTTATCCTAGCACCTATACATGTAAGCCAACTCTAGACCTACAGACATGTTTCTTAAATTCTGATATAAATTACATGAATGTTCATGAATCAAACGCAATTCAAAAACTTTCCCACATCCCTGGTTAAAATAAAAATGCACACATATTGGCCCATAAAAAAACTATAACCATGATGTATTAACAGTGCCCTGGTGTGTAACGACAACAATTAAAAACAATAACCCTGGCTGTATCAACAGTGCCCTGGTGTACAGAATCAGCATAATTAAAATAATAAATCTTGCTGTTTCAACCGTGCCCTAGAGTGTAACATCAGCATAATTAAAACAATAACTCTTGCTGTTTTAACCGTGCCCTAGTGGGTAACATCAGCATAATTAAAACAACTCTTGCTTTTCCCAATGTGCCCTGGTGGGTTACATCAGCATAATCAAAACAATAACTCTTGACGGTTTAACCTGGTGTATATGTAAAACAACTCTTTCTGTTTCAACTGTGGTGGGTAACATCAACATAATTCAAACTATAACTCTGGCTGGAGATAAACTGTGAGCTAACCTGAGTAAACTGAGAGGCCTGAGTATCAATTGTCCGTACAGTTAGTGCTGGCTCCTTTAACATAGCAATAAATATACATAATGTACTTCACATGAAATTAAAACTACAAAACAATCACAAGGAAGCTCTCCTTCAGTCAAGATGTCTCAGCAATGCACCTCAGTGACAAGGAAGATCAAACTCCTTCAGTCAAGATGTCTCAGCATGCACCTCAGTGACAAGGAAGATTAAACTCTTTCAGTCAAGATGTCTCAGCAATGCACCTCAGTGACAAGGAAGATCAAACTCCTTCAGTCAAGATGTCTCAGCATGCACCTCAGTGACAAGGAAGATCAAACTCTTTCAGTCAAGATGTCTCAGCATGCACCTCAGAGACAAGGAAGATCCAACTCCTGAAGGCATTATCACTGATGTCTCAGCATTCATCTCATTGACAAGGAAGATCAAACTCATTAAGGCATGATGTCTCGGCATGTATCTCAGTGACAAGGAAGCTCAAACTCCTTCAGGCTGCGTACAGCTAAATATAGCCTGGCTAAAGCTCTGCCTTTTGTTGTGTACGATTCAGTACAGAAGTGAAAGTTCACAGAGGTCAGCAGATATAACTTTGAAATATTCAATATGCATTTTCAGGAAGGATAAACTATAGGTAAAATAATCCCCATCAGCTAGGATCATTAAATTAAATAAAAAAAATAATTCTTCATGTTTTTTGAAAATGTAACATCCATTGAAATTGCATGTCAATATTCAGTGCAGATTCAATAGTGTTTGTAAACACAGACATGTGCAGAGAGGTTGAGCAGGAAAAGTCTTTTTCACACTTTCAAAGGCTTTGTAATGGAAATATCAACGAAAAAAGGTAATTTAAAGAAAATCTGGGGTATAATTCTTGAGATATTAGCTGACAGGTGCCACATGAGGTCTATGGGAAAGTATTTAGTTTTCTGCAACCTGAATTCAGTAATGATGTCTCAGCATGCACCTCAGTGACAAGGAAGATAAAACTCCACAACTCACGACATCTGAAAATGCACCTCAGTGTCAAGAAGGATCAAATTTCTTGAAATCATGATGTCTCAACATGCACTTCAGGAACAAGTAAGTTACTCAGCTTTACATACAAGTCCAAATAAGATTGGTTTAAAATTCATAAACATGTGTCACAGGGTGAAATGACTGATAATCCCTGGCACAGATTCAATATGATTTATTCCATCATTAAATGGCCTAAAACATAGCATAAATCACATTGAGTGAAATAATAAAAACACTATATAAATACATTCAATTCTCGATCAGGCGCGCATGGATTTACAGTATTAAGTACATAACAGTAATAATTATAATATTACACATATTTGACTTAAAAAAGCGTCAAAAATCTATTCTTCCCATATGAACTGAAAATGTTAGACTATGATACCTCCTCTCAAGAGAGATGGCAGAATTGTATAGAAATACAATACTGAACCTGTGACATATGTATATAACTCTTAACAGGTTAAAAGGTTTTGATTTGATGCTGCTTGATGTCGCTTTGATGTAATTCAAGTGTCAGTTCTATTGCTTCATGACAAAACTTGGAATCATTTAGGAAAATTTGTATTAATTCCCTGAATTGTCTGACTGGATTGCTTCCAAGCTGTCTGAAATTGGTTAACCTGTAAATGCTAAAACACATCAAATTGTGAAAACTACATATATAGGTACACATTTTAAGTGTTTATTTACCTTCAATGCCTGCTGCAGTTCCTCTATCTTCATGTTCTGTTCTATGAGCTGGTGTTCCTGACTTTGCATCTTCTCATCTGCATCTATCAGGGCCTTCTCTCTTTGTTCCAGAAGAGACTCCTGTAATCGGATTGAATTCATTACAAATGGCCACCCTATGGAAGGATTATTGATAGTAGGTCTTGAATTTAATGAAGTGAGTTAGATAACATACACTGAACTAGAAATGGACGCAAGAGTCAAACAGGAAGTGTGGTAATAAATAGCATTCAAAGAACGCAGCAATCCAAAAAAAGAATTTAAATACAATAATTATGTAGGACACATATGCAAAAGGAACTAAATCTATCACTAAAGGTGATGTCAAACAAAGGGACATAACTCTGTAATAAATTAGGCAGATGTAGAGGGAACAACTCGTTCAAAACTGTTTGTGGAATGCAAGTAATAAAAATGTGTTATGGGACGGGACTCGATGGGAAAAATGTGACGTGATAACAAATTGTTTAGCGATGGGGTATAAATATATGAGACATCACAAACACAAAAGGGTTGACAATAGGGTTACTGTCTCAGAATGCTCGGCGGCGTTAGTGGGCTAAAGTATGTTACACTTTGAGTAAGCACTGATTACAAAAGTACTAAATAGTTTATGTGTTTTACACTAAAAGAAATATTTACGCTGTAATAAAATCGTCAAAAATATTACAAACCATTTCTTCTAATCTTGTTTTCAAAGATATAACTTCTTTAGCTTTCTCCGCAAAAATGTCTTCATCACTTCGCAGATCGTCTCTGGCCTGAAACAAGATAAAAACGGTCAACTTTAAATATATACAAAGTAACTTGGTTTCAAGTTTACTGGGATATATAACTGAAAATGTCTGTAGATGCTAGCCATGTTCCATCAACCATTACGATACATATCATTGAATCGTTGAAGTCCAATATGTCACTGGTTCAAAATGTTTAACACTGCAGCTTTATTAGATCTGGTTGTTCGTTGGTGTTTTACATCATTTTTAGCACATATTAGGCTATATATGATGGTAGATTTTTTCCTGGATAAATACAGCACTGTATACCGCCCTCCATCCCTAACAATCAACACTTTCTCACTTACAAGTCAAGCTCACAGTGGGATTCGAATGTGCAGTGATGACAGACGAGGGGGTTACAAATACAGCGTCTTTACCATCCCGGTCACGGAAACGCAATGTTAGAACTAGAATAATCAACGCATGTAGGTTTACTATATTACTTATTTTCTCTTTAAACAAGAGGTCAATGACCTTGAAGCTCTACTGATTGATTTTGATTTCAGGAAGTAGTCGCTACAGACTTGTTTTTTGAAAATCTATTTTTAACCGTGGTGGCCATCTTGAATTTCAGGCCGACCTGAAATTTTGCTAATATCAATAAGACATTAAGAGCAACATTCCTGTGAAGTTTCATGAAAATCCGTCAGGTAGTTTCAAAGAAGTAGTCGCTACAAGTTTTCATTATATAACTCTATGTAAACAAAGCAGCCATGTTTAAGGTCAAATCAAAACGATTTTCGACAAGGACCAACATCATGTCATACTGATCATTTTAGAAAAAGTCCCATATCAATATCTCTTATTGTTTTGAAGAAGTAGTCGCTACAAACTTATTTATTTTAAATCTATTTTTAGCTGTGGCGGCCATCTTGAATTTCCGGCCGACCTGAAATTTTTCTAGGATCAACTAGACATCAAGAGCAACATTCCTGTGAAGTTTCATGAACATCCGTCAAGTAGTTTCAGAGGAGTAGTCGCTACAAGTTTTTACTATATAACTCTATGTAACCAAAGATGGCCACTGGCAGCCATGTTTAACGTCGAATCAAAATAATTTTCCACAAGGATCTACATCATGCCAAGCTGATCATTTTAGAAAAAGTCCCATATCAATATCACTTATAGTTTTCAAGAAGTAGTCGCTACAAACTTATTTTTTAAAAATCTATTTTTAGCTGTGACGGCCATCTTGAATTTCCGGCCGACCTGAAATTTTGATAGGATCAATAAGACATCAAAAGCAACATTCCTGTAAAGTTTCATGACAATCCGCCAAGTAGTTTCAGAGGAGTAGTCGCTACAAGTTTTTACTATATAACTCTATGTAAACAAAGATGGCCGCTGGCAGCCATGTTTAACGTTGAATCAAAACGATTTTTGACTAGGATCAACATCATGTAATGCTGATCATTTTAGAAAAAGTCCCATATCAATATCACTTATAGTTTTCAAGAAGTAGTCGCTACAAACTTATTTTTTAAAAATCTATTTTTAGCTGTGACGGCCATCTTGAATTTCCGGCCGACCTGAACTTTTTCTAGGATCAATTTGACATCAAGAGCAACATTCCTGTAAAGTTTCATGACAATCCGCAGAGTAGTTTCAGAGAAGTAGTCGCTACAAGTTTTTACTATATAACTCTATGTAAACAAAGATGGCCGCTGGCAGCCATGTTTAACGTTGAATCAAAACGATTTTTGACTAGGTTCAACATCATGTCATGCTGATCATTTTAGAAAAAGTCCCATATCAATATCACTTATAGTTTTCAAGAAGAAGTCGCTACAAACTTGTATTTTAAAACTCTATTTTTAGCTTTGGCGGCCATCTTGGATTTCACATCAACATGAATTTTTGCTAGGATCAACTAGACTTTATGGGCAACATTTCTGTAGAGTTTCATGAATATCCATCCAGTAGTTTCAGCTGTGAAGTCGCTACAAATAAAAGTTTACGGACAGACGGACAGACGGACGGCCGGACGCCGCACCACGGCATAAGCTCTGCTGATCTCTGATCAGTAGAGCTAAAAAACAAAGCTTTGATACACACCAACTTGATCACACATTTTATATTCTCATTACCTTCTTCAGTTCCTTTTGTAGGTCCCTAACTGTCTGGCTTTCCCATTCTTGTTTGTTAAGGGTGCTAGGTACCTTGTTCTTGATCTGTAAAAATAATGGTCCAGTTAAACATTGAAAGTTTAATGAGCAAGCATTGTACAAACATATAACAGTATTTGTGCTACTGATTCAACTGAAATATGTATATTTCAAACTTTCAAAACTTGTTTCTATTAAAAAATTCAAGTGTCTTTGAAAAGCATAGAATCCAATATAGAACCCATTTTTTGATTGAGTTCATCAATGCCTGAGTAGCAAAGACTTTAGCAATGCTATTCATATTCCATGAAATAATCGTACAACATTCCGCAAACGTTTAATTAAAACATGGAGTACTGAGTACATGTATCATTTATTTATCTGTTAGTATTTCTAATCTCCTTTAAAGGTTGTTTTCGCTCTTTAACTACCTTTAGCGGACAACTCACAAAGTCCGTAATAGCCTTCCCTAAAGACTCACTGCTTGAGTAAAGATTGCAATGTTATGTCAAAATGCCAGAAAGAACAAAAATGTCCACCTGCGATACATGGCTTGCCTATATGGACATTAATTTTCTAAAATGCAATAAAAAGTTAAAAGTCATGCAAAACATTAACGTGAATTTTGATGCTGTCGCTGTCACCAAGCGATTTGTACGACTCGCCACCTTCTTCGAAGTCGAGACAAAAATTGTGACTATAAGTATTTCATATTCTTTTATTTCCTATCTACTAGAGTTGGAATACCCTTAAAGTGGGAAATTCTTGTTCTTTCAGATAAAAGCAATAAACAAAACATCTGTAAAACAAAACAATGAAATTTGAAAATAATTATGATTTAAAAAGCGCTGATTGACCAACAAGGCATTCGACTATCCGATTTCAAGCCACACATAGCATTGCGTAAAGCCACAAATAAACAGCTATTGATTCTGACCACTTGAAGTGATCAGTAGGGATTCTTCTAACAATATTCCATGAAATATCATGAATTAATCAACGATTAGAACAACTTGGTTTTTGTATCCCCTCCCCAATCCTAACCATGGCGATCTTTGACGTTTGACCACAACCTACCTTGAAATTAGCGAAAATGGGTGAGGCAAAAGTTCAAATCCCTGAACTGTTTGGAAATATGTATAGAGCATTTTTAAAAAGTTCAAAGAGTCTGACTGTCAGAGAGACAGACAAGGAAAAACAAAGTCTTCCTAACTGGGGAAGATGTAACTCATGAAACAGAATATAAGCATTACCAACTCCATGTAATGTTCACCAAAAACGGCTGAATCCATATGCTAAACGAAAGGGTATTACAATAACACAACATACATGTTACAGTCATTTTCAGTACATATACTACGGGGAAAAAATAGAATAGGTGTCAATAAAATGTATTAAAATTAAATGCCATCTACCTAATTATGAACAAGTTCTTATAGAGAAAATATCTGCATATCTTAAAATAAACTTCATAAAAAAAGATGTTAACAGAAAAATATCTAGATCATAGCAGACTAGTGCAGTAATAACTTTGTTCTGGTATATCTAACCAGTCATTAAGATGTAAATATTTAAATATACACACCTCTTCCATTAAATCTAGCCAGTCTTTGAGTCGCACATCCTGACTTTTAGACAGAAAGTCTGCACCCTGGATCTGGGTCAGCTGTCGGTACGCCTCCTCAGCGATCAGCTTGTAGTTACTGCACTCCGTCTGTATTCTGGGGAATATAACATCATCTTATAGTCTACAAGCTTTAACAATTATTATTTGGTATTAGCAATTATCACAGAACTTACGGTGAGAGAGTGGAATAACACCATTCTATATTTCCGATATACCACTAGTTATATAAGTATGCAAATAAGCCTAGTATGCACTGTCAAAAAAATAAGAACTAATAATGACTATGATCCAATTTCCATGATTTATGTCGGTTTCGCATGTTAAAGCGACAGGCAAAATGCAATAAAAGTGGATATATGATAAATAGAATCTAACATTCATTCTCATTCATTATTGAATTTATTAAATTTGTTAGCAAAAATGATATAATGCTCGGCAAGAGCCCCTCGCATTATATCATTTTGCCAACTTATTTAATAAATTCAATAATGAATGATCCTCTATAGTCCTTGTGCCCAAAAGAGAACAACAGAGTGTGATCTGTGTGGACTAAATATAGAAATTATATGTTATATGCAGTGTAGCATGTGTATTCTTCCTATTGTTGTGTTTTACATGACGTTTGACTGTCATACTGAAACTGGTATCGGGCATGATCTACGGACACTGTGGGCCGATTAGAAATTCATAACTAATATGATAAATAATGCCTCTGGAAGAATTTTTAACTAAATGCTGAAAGAAATTGACTAACAATCTTTTTATAAAATTTATGAAATGTACACACATTTAGTTCAAACAACTAAGCCTGTAAACACCTCGAAATAAATTCAAATGTAAGAAACAGATTATTAAATGGTTTCCTTTATCAGGAATTATTTTACTCGAAAGGAGGCATGCTTTGTGCATTCACTCATTTGTGACAATGTAGTAATACAAGCTGCAAAACTCCCTAGTCCTAAATGTTGTTATCCCCATTCCCTACGACTTCATAACTGATACAATATACATAAAGAACACTATCGAGGGTGGATATAATTACAAGCCAATCATACTTCGAGACTTGATCTTCCAGATGTTTGATCTGCCCGGCATATCTCTCTGCCGCATCGGGGTCCGTGTCCAGGGGCCCGTTACTGAACATAGTGGTTCTCTGGCGCGCTAACTCTTCTCTAAGGGCCTATAGATAACAAAATTAAAACATAGTTTGTATCACCCATTATGGACTGGTAATATGTCCAGACAAAATAACAGTATGTTGTGGTCAGTATTTATGTATAAGCCGGGAAAAAACAGTGCGGAGTATATATATAACGTCAATCAATTTTTTATGTGGGTGCCATATAGAGTTGGGAATTGGCTAAAAATTCATGATTGATCATCAGAATATTTAACCGACCGATGATCGATCATTAATCGATTAAACATGGCTGCTATAAAAGACAAGTGTAAGCCTTTTTCAGACTACAATAAAGAAAAGAAACACATTTCAAGTATGTTCTGGTAATAAAGCAGCTGAATGAAACTGACCAGCATTTATTTGAAGTATAAGTTGTGATACCCCATAGATATATCATACGTGATTACTGATACTTGTGGCAAAATTGTAACATTTTAGTTCAAGAAAATGAATTAATTTAAGCCAATATTTTTCAACAACCGAGTAAAGTTGATCATGAAAAATTATAATCAATTAATCAAACTAAAGGCTTAAAGAATTAAATTGATTAATTGGAACAACACTAGTTCCATATTTGATATTAAAATGAATAACTGGACGATGACATAAACACATATCACACATATAAAATATGTGTTAAATAAGAATACAACATTTCCAATCAACGTACTTTAGGCAAATATGTAGGCAGTGATATGGGCAGTGATATTTTCAAATTATTTTTTTGGTTAACTTATTTGTATGGTATTTTAATGGGTAAAACAACCATGAAGCTCAATTTAACTTCACAAGCGACTCGACATTTTATGGGTTTAGTCATTTAATCTAGATGATCGCGGGCCTGTTGGACTCACCTTTATTTCTGTCTGCATTTCTTCAAACCTTATAGACTGTATGTCTCTATTTACAATTGGAAGATTTTTTATGTTTCTTGCCTGAAATATAATTTATAGTATTAACTCCTTGTTTTTATAGAAAACCCAAAATAACTTTGTTTAAATCAAGTGTCAACAATTATGTTGTATTTTTAAAATTGTTTTCTTAACTTGTTACAGCTAATAAAATGTGGACTAAATTTCAATCTGTACCTGTCCAGACCAGTTTTTGCATTCTCCTGTTATAATGAAGTGCTTAGAAATTTCAAAGATGTTCAAATTTACTATTTGTGACACCTTGTTGTAAAATATACATATTAAACCAATAGTCTTAAGCACGTTAGGAATTGTTTGCCTTCTGATAGAATGAGCCATCAATATCTACGGCCTATAAATATTGTTTATACAAGGTTTACAACAGAAACTCATTCAAATTAGATTACAGATATCTTATTTTGTTTATTTGTATGGTGTTTTACGTCATTTTCAACACAGGCAAGGTTATATAAGACGGTTGATTTTTTGTTGGTAGAGGCAGACCATCTACTGGGTAGAACCACTATTACCAATACTGTACACCTCCCGTCATCTGTAAGAATTGACACTTCCTCACTTAAAAGTCCAGCTCCCAGTGGGTTGGGACCCACAACGGTGAGAGGCGAGAAGATATGCAATGCAACATCGTTAACCCCTTGGCCACAGAGGCGCTAATATGTAATATTACATTTCATATGATGATGTCTTATTAATGTCATAACAGACCGATAGCATGATGTTTGACTTTCCACATGGACAGTTTTAACAGCTTTAGATGCATTCCCTGGTTGAAGTGCTTTAGAAATGGGTATCATGTCACCATTAAACAACATTTGCCACCATTAAACGATTGATATACCTCTGAAATCTCAAAAGTACAGCCTATTTATCCCATATTTGAGATAGAAGTAAAATGAAATCTGTACCCTATTAGCATATTTGAGAGCATTCAGTGTTTCATCAAAGTTGGTGGCTGCAGGACTTATACAACAGATCATCAACGTGTTGGCATTGCCGCCTAGCGAATCCTGAAATATACAGAAAACAGACATCAAAGATAGCTCCCAGAGAATCCTGAAATATACAGAAAACAGACATAAAAGATGGTTCCCAGCGAATCCTGAAATATACAGAAAACAGACATAAGAGATAGCTCCCAGCGAATCCTGAAATATATAGAAAACAGACATCAAAGATAGCTCCCAGCGAATCCTGAAATATATAGAAAACAGACATCAAAGATAGCTCCCAGCAAATCCTTAAAGATATAGAAAACAGACATCAAAGATAGCTCCCAGCAAATCCTTAAAGATATAGAATACAGACAACAAAAAAAGAAGCTCCCAGCAAATCCTGAAATATACAGAAAACAGACATCAAAGATAGCTCGCAGCAAATCCTGAAATATATAGAAAACAGACATCAACGATAGCTCCTAATGAATCCTAAAATATACAGAAAACAGACATAAAACATAGCTCCCAGCGAATCCTGAAATATACAGAAAACAGACATCAAAGACAGCTCCCAGCGAATCCTAAAATATACAGAAAACAGACATAAAAGATAGTTCCAAGCTAACCCTTAAGTCTACAGAAAACAGACATCAAAGATAGCTCCCAGCGAGTCCTGAAATATACAGAAAACAGACATCAAAGATAGCTCCCAGCAACTCCTGAAATATACAGAAAACAGACATCAAAGATAGCTCCCAGCAAATCCTGAAATATATAGTAAACAGACATCAAAGCTAGCTCCCAGCAAATCCTGAAATATATAGAAAACAGACATCAAAGATAGCTCCCAGCAAATCCTGAAATATATAGAAAACAGACATCAAAGATAGCTCCCAGCAAATCCTGAAATATATAGAAAACAGACATCAAAGATAGCTCCCAGCAAATCCTGAAATATATAGAAAACAGACATCAAAGCTAGCTCCCAGCAAATCCTGAAATATATAGAAAACAGACATAAAAGATAGCTCCCAGCAAATCCTGAAATATACAGAATAACCCTTGAGTCTATCATTTGAAAAATATCATGTTCATACAATTGTACAATGGCATGCCAGGGATCACACACAGGTTACGGTTCTGTGATGGTCCACCTTGATCCTGCAGACAGAGCTTATACTTGTACCTGGGTATGCTACAAAAATCACCCAAATTGTGTTTCTATGATAGTATACCAGGATCATGTTTCATGTATTTACACTTTATAATAGGATACTCCATGAATCACCCGAAGGCTGTGTTTCTATGATGGTATACCATGATCATGTTTCATGTATTTACACTTTATAATAGGGTACGCCATGAATCACCCGAAGGTTGTGTTTCTATGATGGTATACCAAGATCATGTTTCATGTATTTACACTTTATAATAGGGTACGCCATGAATCACCCGAAGGTTGCGTTTCTATGATGGCCCATCATGTTACCAAGTTTGATATATGAACAAGTTATAGTTTACCGGTATCTGAAAAGTGAACCCTGTGACAGCAACATCAGCAATGACGATAACCTACTTATTGCATAATGCATCAGCCATGACTTGCAGGCAGCATACAAAAGCCACAATAAATACTATAAACATATGTCAGGGCAAGACAGAACATGTTTCTAAACCATTCACATTTTTTAAATTGTTATCAAGTCAATTAGCCAATCGTTGTGCCATCTACAATTTACAAACAAACCAACCTTGAGAAGTCTGGTTATCTTTGACTCTCTGTAAGGAATGTGGGTGCTTTTCTTCTTTGGGTCTCCCAGGGCACTGATTACATTGCCGAGGGCCAGCAACCCGGAATTGATATGGACTGACTCTAGAATGGAGGAAATTATACATTTAGAACAGGAAGTATTGCATAGTAATAACAATATGATTTGAAATACTCGCTGAAGAGAGAAACAAGTTATTTACAGACTAAATTAAAGTTAAGTCTTTATAACAGCTGTTCCTCATGCTGACTTGTTATTTTCCTATATGAGTTTTAAGATGGAAAAAATACAGCCATCAAACGCCAAACACAGTTGATGTTAGCCTTTGACAAAGACACCAGGCCTGTAATTCACCAATCATTCTTCAAAGTATTCTTAGACTTGAGCTCAAGTACTCAAATTTTGTTCACAAATATTCCCATGACCTTCAAAGATAAACAATCGCATGAAGTTGCTATTTATTAGTATTTATCAAAGGACAAGGTATGATAATGGGGTATTTTGGCCCCCAATATATTCAAAATGCAAAAAATTAATATTTACATATAATCTGTTGTGCATATTGAAGTAAATTGATCATATTCTATCTTCAAAGTATATTTTTATTTATTTTATTTATCTAAAAGATTTAATAGGGTCTCAAAAAACGGTATTTTTGGTAATTTTGTTATATTTTGTAGATTTTGGACCTTTCTGGGCAAGATTTTGATCCTAAAAATATAGAGCGCACCTCCGAGCACACGCAGTTTTTTGGCTTATGATGCATCCCTATCAAGTACCTGTTTCAACAAAAAATCAGATGTGCTCGAGGGTGCGCTCTGTATTTGCAAGACCGAAAACTGCTGAAAATGAACAAAAATGTCACTTTTTGAAAGAAAAGGCCTTGTTTGTGAGGCTCTTAAACTCATTTAGAGCCTTCAAACGTACTTGTAATGAGTTTTGATATTGATTCAGTTCATTTAAAGCTAAATTAGATATTCAAAACTTGTGCATTAAAACGTTCAATATTGGGGGCCAATTTTGTCCCTTATCATACCTAGTCCTTTATACATAGCAGCTTGTTATGAACATTTATAGGTTAAACTTATAGAAACATTTGTGATTGAAATATGCGTGATTGGGGTTAAGTCTAAGAATATTCTCAAGAATAGTTGGTGCACTCCAGGTCTGATTTTAGTATGTGGGGTACCATCTTAAGACACACTTGTTAAGATAAATGCTTACACGTATATAAACTCTCAATCCATTTTGAAATTATAGACAGACACGTTAACACATCATATATATTGGGACAGCAACCTCAGAGGGAGACCAAATGAAGGATGAAGCGTCTCATCAGACATGAAGCCATCAGAGTCTGAACCCTGTGTGGCACAGGTGGAGCATAGGTCTGCAGCTTTAAATTGAAAACCTTTATCTATTGAGCTACCAACGCCATGCACATGTTACAGCACTGTTTACTACCACTGACTGAAACACGTAACCTTAAAATTTAAATTAAAGCTTCTATATTTACAAAGTAAAAATATATCTTTATATATATCTTTATATTATCTTTAACAAATTCGATCACTGAGAAAAGTCCAAGCATTGAAAGATATATGAACTTACCTTTAAATCTGTCACCCACATTGCCAGTTTTGTGTGCCCTCTCTGACCCCGCCAAATCTACAAAGTGGAACTTGCCCACCATATTGTGGGTGATCTCTGCAAAAATATGATTACCAATGTGTCTTAATTTTTTATTTTCAATATATACTCCAACCTGTTCTAAGGTGATCAAAGGAATGGCACGGACATGGTCTTGAATCCAATGCATAGATTTGCCCTGCCAATCAAACAAGAGCGGACTATGCCACTTGACTAATTAAAATCACATCATATAAAACACATGCTGCCCCACCAACAGACCCTACAGCAGAACAAACAGCACACGGCAATCTTAAAGAGCTTATCAAACACTGAAATAAACGCCTCGATTGATTTATCCATTATCATTTTGACTTTAAACCTGCTTGCATATAATTAAATAACATTCTCAGTTTTCATTTTTTCTGTCTTATTTTAATGTAGGTTTATCTATATTACTGGTGCAATATTATCAGTATTTAATAATATGCAAAAATAATTCGCTTTATACTATTTGAATTTACAAATACAAGTTATGTAGGAAAACTAACGGGACATCTTGAGTTTTTAAAAAAAACAAGATTGCCATGTGTCCCTTTAATGTTTGCGACAAAATTGAGCTTTGGCAATGGTGGGCAGGTTTACAGGTTTTATGAATCAGCCTTTTAATATATTAGTATTTACAACAGTGGACTTTTTATTTTGGTGATCTCCTAATGCTAAAATGCAAGTTTTATGTACGTTCTATAAAATCGGTGTGTAGCAATCCAAAATGTGTAACATAGTGCATCACGAAGAGTTCAATGAGAAATGTAAAAATCAACCAATAACCATAATTCCACTTTAAAAGGCACTGACATAATATTCTATATATCAGGGTGGCTATACACATGACATTTTGATCGCATACACAGCTAAAAATATGTATAAGAAAGCCCAGATTTAGTTATATTTTTTATCATTTCTTCGGGAAAACTGAACCGATTTTGATAAAATAAAGCACATAATTATACCTCTACTAAGCAAGCCATTTCCTTCCCTGTTAAAGACAGGACTTCCCAAACTGAGAGGACCTGATCGTTTTGGTCAGTACTAGTATTGGAGGGTTTTAACTGGGGTAATCTCAAGTGCAGAAAGAATTATTTGTCATTAGCAGGGGAAGAAATAATCTGCTTGGTAGAGATATACACGCTTTATTTGATCAAAATCCGTTATGTATTCACAAAGAAATGATAATAAACCTACCTGATCGAGTTTTTTGTTAGTCACATATGCACTCAAAAAGTATGTGGTTTACCTACACTGTATAAAACCAAGTCATATTTTTCTAATGTCAAGTTTATTGGGCCAGGCTTACAAAACAAAGATTCTGTTCTTTTTGTTGAGCCTAGCATAATTTACATAACACAGCTCCTACTGCATTTCCTCTGTATTATAGTGTGTGTAAAAAGTTTCTTTCTTTTAAGCAGAACCGTTTTCTTTCACATGTGAGATGGCCATACTGTATTTTTTTTTTGCGAGGCTTGGTCAAGTCACATAATAGTGGCATAAACAATAACGACTGAGGTATTCACATTGAAAATTTAAAGGCACTAACCTGCCAAATAATGGCAAAATTGCACAAAAAAATTGTTTATCCAAACCCTATCCAGGTGTTCAAGTCATAAAATAATGTATATGTGTTGATTAAAAGTATACGTTTATTCACTGATTTCTTAAAATACTATTGATTGAATATGCGTAAAATGGATTATGAATGGTAACTCTTAATCCGACGCTCCAGTTCTGTGGTGTGGCTTGGCTGGTTAAAGCCATTTATATTGCGTTATAGAGTTTCTCAAAATCTGTAAGTTTTATATATACCTCGTCGTCATTAGATTTAGAAAAATTGTTGTAAAATTTGCCTGTTGATGGCAGGATAGGGATTTTAAACTTGTATTAACTCTAATACACTCTGCAATACAACCACTATATGAAAGCTGGGTTTGATTACAATAAAGAAAACCTGGGATAATTATATAGTCAATAGAAAAAAACTGGATTTCATTATATACACCAAATCATCTTTGACCTTGTGAAGTTAGTTTGTTAAACTCTAGACAACACTGTGAATGGTATCACACTGTGATCTGGATGTTTATATAAAGTTGGGAAACAAACCCAGGTGGTCACTGTGGATGGCACACCACTGTGATCTGAATGTTTAATATATGAATGCAGAGAAACAAAGCCAGGTGGCCGCTGTGGATAGCACACCACTGTGATCTGAATGTTTAATATATGAATGCAGCGAAACAAAGCCTGGTGGCCACTGTGGATGGCACACCACTGTGATCTGAATGTTTAATATATGAATGCAGAGAAACAAAGCCAGGTGGCCACTGTGGATAGCACACCACTGTGATCTGAATGTTTAATATATGAATGCAGAGAAACAAAGCCTGGTGGCCACTGTGGATGGCACACCACTGTGATCTGAATGTTTAATATATGAATGCAGAGAAACAAAGCCAGGTGGCCACTGTGGATAGCACACCACTGTGATCTGAATGTTTAATATATGAATGCAGAGAAACAAAGCCAGGTGGCCACTGTGGATAGCACACCACTGTGATCTGAATGTTTAATATATGAATGCAGAGAAACAAAGCCTGGTGGCCACTGTGGATGGCACACTACTGTGATCTGAATGTTTATATGAAAGCAAGGAAACAAAGCCTGGTGTCCACTGTGGATGGTACCTCTGTGGTCTGGATGTTTATATGAAAGCAGAAAATCTGGATGTTTATATGAAAGCAGAAAATCTGGATGTTTATATGAAAACAGGGAATATGGATATGAAAACAGGGAATCAAAGACATGTGGCCAATGTAGATAGCGCCACACCATGATCTGTTGTTTATATGAAAGCTTGGAATCTGAATGAATAAAAACAGGGAAACAAAGCCAGGTGGCCATTGTGGATGCTACCACACTGTAATCTGGATGTTTATATAGTTATATGTCTTCTCTGATGGATCTAGCACCTACAATATTAAAACATGCATATTTATACATGAAAAAAAGCCGACTACCCCCTTCACTCTACGACAAATACAAAGTAAAAAATGTATAAAGCGGGGGGAAAAAAGAGTTAAAGCTAATTCGCACAACGATAAGCTAATTCTCGCAATGGTCACCAAGCTGTACCTCTGATTAAACAAGCCAATAAACAGAAGTGGACATGCACATTAGATATTTAAGGGGTAAAACTTGAATGTCATCGTTAAACAGGACCATTATTAATTAATATTAAGAAGATATCAACATTAAAATGATCCATTTTAGACATATTATGATAAATTTGTGTTTGTTAGGTTTAAGTTGATACATACAACCGCACATTAAATGAATTAGTGTTTGATTGTTGATTGGTAAATATACTACTCAAAATTTGCTAAGGATCACTTTTTTGCTGTCTAAATAAATAGCATTATTTCTGTTTTACATGAAATTATTTAGGGCAGAGTACGGTCATGTGATCTCATGACTTGATTCAAATTGTGGAATTGTTGAAGTATCAATGAAATTAAAATCGTTATTGTGAATTAATTTCTAATACAATTATATGGAAGAATAAAAGTGATCCTTAGCAAATTTTGAGTAATATAGTAATGCGTCTACTTGAAATGTACATGGATCGCCATTTTTCCCCCGTCTTGTTGACAGATAAGTGACAGGTAGTGACAGAGGATTAAACTAGAAGGGTGTTCCACCCGCCATATGCTCATTCAAGTAATTAGCTTGAGTAGGTTGCAGTTTAAGTTTTTATGAAAATGGGCGTAACTCTGCCAAAATGAAACTCACAGTTATTGGACATGTGTAACAACATTCCTTGAGGTAAGATGAAGATATATGTGAAGTTTTATGAACATAGATCAAATACTTTTCAAGTTAAGGTCAAAGCTAGGTTGCAGGTTGAAGTGTGACAGACGACAACAAAGTGATCCCTAAGAGTCTGCCATGCTACGCAGGCGACAGAATTACGAATGCTCTATGACTAGCATAAAGACATGCTAAGTATTATTATTTGAACTAGTTAAGCATTACATTACTTTTCTTATAACATACTCAAAATAAATTAGGAGTTTGCAATGAATCTCTCACCTGATGACATTGTTACATTGTAGAGATTTGCAACAGTAACACTAGTGGGTGAAATAAAACAACTCTGGTGTAGGTGAAATAAAAGAATTCTGGTATTAAGTTCAGAGAAGACTTTTTACAGATTTTTATATAGAACTCTGTAAAACTGTTTGTTTGTAACCACCTAGGATGAGGGGAAAATGTTATGGTTTTGATGCCAGGGTCATAATTTAAACAAACTTGGTTGAGGAAATAACTTTTTTTTTAAAGATTTTTATATTTAACTAATACATGTTCACACACTGATCAAATCTGAAAGTTGTATCGCTGATAAGCTAGTTATTGTATAGGTAAGATATTAAAGAAAAATTATAACGCAAATGTTTAATAGTTTGTTTTCCCTCGATCCTTTTAAAGCTAAATGTAAAGGTCATGGGCACTAACTGGTGTGTTATATCGACGGTATATGTCCTAATACACCCAATGACAAAATTTGAAAGTGAAATAGTTATAAAGATGTTGTAGGGAAAAAAATGTTAGAAAAATGTTTAATATTTTGATTAACACAAGGATGACAGACAAAGAGTAATCCCAGTGGCTCACCTCTCATGTGAGCCTTTGGCTCAGGTAAGCTTAAAAGCTGGGTAAATAATATAAAATTTGAATAATTGTTTTTAAATGTTTAAATTCAGGGAAACTGGATTTGTCTATAAACTGAATTTGTGTACAGTCAAACCTGTGTCTGTGATCCCCTCTATTAAATAACCACTTGTCTTAAGCAGCCACATTTTTAAATTCCAATGTAAATAATTGTACTCTAAATAGACAAGTATTAAGCAGCAACTTGAACTTGAACAGGTCACATTTGTTCCTTCTCTTGAATGGCTGCTTAAGGCAGGTTTGACTGTACTTAGTTATAAGTGCAAAAATATCAAAATCCCACCAAATCACTTTGTGACATATTAAGAACCCGAGCAATATAAAAGCACATATTTACCCTGATCAATGTCTCTACTAAACATTATTCCTGTGAACAACAACGGTAAAACAATAATACAACAACTTGATACCCCACTACTGATCATACATCACACAAAACCATCTATTTACACAGCAACACTCTCGTTCAAATACTTTATGCTGAACAGTTGTATAAATAGTGCTGGTTATTGGCCAAAATTATTGCATTTCTTAATGGCTTATGACTGGATTTCTGGCATTATAAGAGAATGTAAAAATAACACATATTCGTTAATTATAGCGAAATGAACACTAAAATACAGATTAACAAACAATCTATTTATAGCATTCATGAAATGTACACAAATTATGTCATTACTAGTCATAATCACAAGTAAAACTTACAAAATGGATTCAGATAAAACCAGGACAGATTTAGAATGTTTGAACATTTCCTATCAAACTGAAGCACGTTATGAAGATATATTTTCCAGATCACCTCTAGTTCCTTTAAGAATCTGCACGAGATTACCCTGCTGTAATACACACTGTTATTGCACGTGGCTGTTACATGAGCAGACTTTACAATACAACAGCTTTATCCTCCCAGTCAGCATCACAATCTTTCACCAAGAAGCACTAGGCTGACAATAAACATGTTTTGGTTTGCTGTTTCCCTATATACCCTTGAAAAAAGGCCCTACCCAAAACTTCTAGGATTATATTTTTTTGGGATATCTTTAGAATATTTTTCTTTAATTTTATAAGGTTTCTAATGTCTTCAAAAAAAGAAGAAGAAAATCACCTACCTAAAATAGCCACTCATGAAAAATGTGGGGTTGGGAAACAGCATACAAATTATTTTTAATATAACATGCACAAACACTCACCATCCTCGTTAATTTCAATGTCATCTTCTGCTTTACGCTTACTTGCCATGATATCGCCCTCTGCCCAGGTCTGGCCTGTCAAAGACATTACAATAGGATGTCAATCGAACAAACCATATTGGCTTCTGTTGCATGAGAAATGGACTTAACAAAAAAAGAGAGTAAAATTGTATTGCAAACTTGTAAATTAACATAGTGGGAACAGTAGGTCAAGGTCATTCATACTGACCTACTTTTGGTAGGTGGCTGCAGCATACTGCTGTCATATAGATGTAAGTGTGTGTAAGTCTGAAAGCTGTATAACTTATGGTATCCGAGTAATGGAATTAAAAACTTAAATGAAAAACTTGAATGTAAATTAACAAAGTGCAAAAAGGAACTGAAGGGCATTCCTATCAATCTATTTTTGCTGCTGTCATGCAGATTTAGCCATGTGTGGAGTTTGACAGCTCTGCAGCTCCGGTGTCTAGGAAAAGGACTTGATGAAAAACTTGAATGTAAAGCTTTTTTATATGGACCGACATAAGGATGGACGAGGGTGACACTAAATGCCTGCTCCACTTTCGTGGCTGGGTATACAAACCCTTGTTTGTTTTAATGACCAGCCATAAATCATTTTACCTATGATTACAGTAAATATGGAGTGAGATCTGCTGGAGTGCTCGTTCATGTTTGTCGCTCCAGTGTGACGTATAGCAGACCCCGACGATAGCAGGGACATCACTTCATCAAGGTTCTCACATGGGATCTCACGATTACCAATTATCACTGGAAATATAATGTTAAATGGGATTAAATGAGTATTATCAAGTTTCTTTTTATTTTTGTACAGTATTCTACATATGCCAGTGACATGAATATCACCTGACATCTACCGATGACATGCAAGTCGTGCGACACATGCCACCAACATACATGCTATGTGACATATACCAGCAACATACATGTAATGTTACATAAATATCACCTGCCCTCTACCGCTGACATACAAGTCATGTGACACATTCCATCAACATACATGTCATGTGACACATGTCATGTGACACATGGCATCAACATACATGAAAGATGGCACATACCAGCAACATAGATGTCATGGACATATACCAGTGACATGAATATCACCTGACATCTACCGATGACATGCAAGTCATGTGACACATGCCATCAACATACATGCCATTTGACATATACCAGCAACATACATGTCATGTTACAAAAATATCACCTGCCCTCTACTGATGACATACAAGTCATGTGACACATACCATCAACATACGAGCCATGTGATATATAACAGCAACATGCACATCATGTGACATCTACATTGACATACACATGTAACGCCTACCAGTGTTTCCTTTATCGTCCTCCCGTACATGCAGGTCAGGTTTGTTGTCCACATTCAGTTCCAGCAGATCCCTCAGTTCTTCCTTGTAGATCTCTATATACGACACCTTCACAGAGTAGGACACACTCTTATCAATCTGTCAGCGACAAAAAAACAGCTTACATTTCAAGAGCATTCAAACACAAACAAATAAATCAGCAAATCTTAACCCTTAACCTGCTAAGCACGACTATAATAGCCTTTGCGTCCATTGTAAACGCAGATCAGCCTGCAAGTAACTCTCATTTTCAAATAAATGGAATGGTTTTAATTCAAAGAAAGAACAGTCCATTATATATATATATATATGTAGCGGGTTAAGGGTTAAACATGAAATCAACAAATGTAAACCAAATGCAAATCTTAACATTAAATTAAATTCGCAGATGTCAATGTTAATATCATATTAAAACAAAGAAAAAGAAACAACTTTATTTGCAAACTACCAATTAAATAGTATCACCTCATTTTTTTTTATATAAACAACTACATTAGCATAAAAATGATTCCAGTTTAATATACAAGTTTATACTATACCACAACTTCCAAGAAACTTTTCAAAGATTGATTGTAAGTTAAAGGGAGTTATAGCAATTATTCCTATGTCTAAAACATGAAATGGTTGCTTTTCATTGCTCTTGGGTTTAATTAATTAAATTAATTTGATAAAATTATTTAATAATCTCCTACACTCATGATGTCAAACATCTGTCTTAGCGCCCGTGGTATAATACCGTCCTCATCTTCTGGAACGGGCGACAAATTTCCACCTCCGATAGTGTACGTCTTCCCAGAACCCTGGCAAGAAAGAAGGCAAAAATGTCCTGGATTTCATCGTGGAAATGCATAGTTTAATGATGTATTTGCTGCTTTAAATGCTTCAGCTAAACCTGGATTTTAAAAAGTGAATTTTTTCACGTTTGTTTTAACAGGTAAATATTTAGTTCTAAGTATTTTTTCCCCATTAATTAATAAGTAATAGATAGAGTCTGGTCTCAGCGAGTTGGCTTATTTAAACATCAAGGTGTTTAAATAAGCAACGAACTGAGACAGACTCTATCTTTTTTGTAGCATGGTGTACTTAGTAACACTGTGACGTCAGAGTGACGTACTCTTAACTTCCTCTATCTGGTAGTTGTAGTATGGTATAGCCACACCTCTTTAGTTACCCTAAATTACACTATTTAAAACTTTGCATTCATCAAAGGAAATGTTACCGAACATGCTACAATAAAGGTTATTGTGTTATACAAGGGAAGGGTCATTACATGGACAGGAGGCATTTATCTTAATTAAATAAGACTTGTCTTGGCTGAATTATGGAACCCATTTGTATTCCTGAAATACCACAGATCCATGTTGATGAAATCTGAATTGTGTGAATAACCAGATTTCTATTATCTCAGTTTAAAAGTTTTAGCATCAATGTTTTTCATTTATAAACGTAAGTTTTCGACTACTAGTATTAAATTTTAATACATAATTGTATATAACAGCATAGTAAACTTGTAATAAAACAAGTAATTTGTACTGTGTTGGCACTCTCATCTGTGTGTGTAATGTACATGGATATACTTACTGTTTGACCATAGGCAAACACCGTGGCATTATATCCCTCAAATATAGACTTGACCAGGCTCTCTACACAGACACTGTACATCTCGTCCTGAAGATGAAAATGAACATCAATAACTACAAGTCATTAACATTTACTCACTCCAAAAATTCACTCCAAGACTCCACTCTAGCTTTGACACCATGCCCATATTTTGAGAATGCAAACTGTACAGACATAAGTATAAATGGTTTTGACCAACCAGCCCAAACACCCAAATAAAGCCTTGAATTCAGAGTTATCAACTCATAATTCATTTTACGCATATTTAATCATGTCCATTTTCAGAACCAGTATATATCCTGTACTTTTAATTGGCATATATACATCAATATATGACCTGAATAGCCCAGTTTGGTAATTAATTCAAAATATTATATCCCTTTAAAATTTCATCAGCTTTTAGCACAATTTGCTCACAGGAAGTTGGATATTACAACTCTGCATGTCCAAGAATATAATCTGTATACCCCATAGTATGAACCCTTATTGTAAATCACTGTTAGACATACATTGCATGAGCAAATTGTGTTATTCAATTAAATATCAGATGACGAGGCCCGCTCAATAAAGCTTTTGTATGAAGCAAACATATAAAGCAGGTTTTTCATTAATTGTGTTTTGGTTTTATTTTTGTTCCAACATGTCGAAAACAATAAAGAAGTACCAGAAAAGTTTTGTATTTAGTACTTCGGTTTTGAGATAAGAAAAGTAATTTGCTCACAAAAACTTGAAAATATGACAACTCTGTATTTCCCATTAAAGGAATATGTTACCGAATTGGGCTATACCTGGATAGAGTTTTGATAAATGGTTTTGTAGTGTAATTTTGCAGTTATCTGGAGGGTTAGTTTCTTTAACACATTAGTCATTTGGGTACTACAACGGCAATATAACAGTAACAGTCAATGTTGTTTTTTTGTTTACAAGAGAGTGTCCCTGTGAAGAAGCTAAAAACAAAACACAAAAAAACACAGCATCTAGATCATTTATTCTTGCATACCAGATAAGGCTATCCACGTTTTACACGGGGGATGGCAAGTCTTATCTTAATGGGTAAAGATAGAAGTCATGTGCGCATCAACATCCGGTATGCAGGACATCATGCAATATGTTAGTAGCTGGCGGTGTCTACGCACAAAATGGCTCTTAGGTTTAAAAGAATACCCTATTTTTTTTTTTGACATTATGTGCAAGAAAAAGAATCTATCATAGGTATTCGGTTCAGATAGGGACTTTCAACCCTAGGTATAAGTGTTTTAATCGTAACCTTGGCACAGCCATGGTTCCGATAAAAACACATACCTTGGGTTGGAATTCTCCATCTTCACTGGATACCCAAGAAAGATTCTTATAATGTTGTAGTCTTGATTTGATCATTTTGTCAGTATACATACTAGGGACCACTAAATTCAAGGAGTGAACACCTCAAAAATATTATTATGCATCCTATGGACCCCGGGATGTAAAACCCTGAACATTACCTGAGCAGTTTTAGGAGAGAGAACATCATCAAAAGTAAATGCCCGGTCTTTTCCGAGAATCAGCTGATTGGTGGAGGGAATAATGCGTACACACATCTCATCTCCTCCAACTTTCTCCTTTGGCAACAGTGGTCGCACCTAGAACATACAAACTCATTTTATGCCAATAAAAATGTGTGTGCTTTGGGGGAAACAATGTGCAAACATTATTAAAAGTATATAGGCTGACCTTTTGAATATTTAAATAGAATACAAACATGTCAATATGAAAAAACGTTTTCTTGTCAAAGGGTAGACATACAATAGTGTAGGCAACAGTCTGGCATGATAATCTGAAGGTCCGAATTACAACATGCAGTCATTGTAATAAATTACAACAAATAAAGTAAAATGCGTCAGTTTTAACTAATAATACCAAGTCAAATGTAGGTACATATAGCCTTTAAAAGTGAGTTATAAACTATAGAAAAAATATATTAAGTTTCATACATGTGCTGATCTACATGTATGTCCAGCAAATGTCATTGCAGGTTTGGATCTATTTAATGATTAAGCAACAAAATAAAACAAATGACCTACCCTGACAGCCACCTTCACATTGACCTCCTGCATCGTTTTTTCCTTTCCCTCCATTCTGGGTACACACTTGTTGTGACTTCTTTTATCTAAAACACATTAAAGTTATAAGAAACAATCCAAATAACAATGGTTAAAAAGGTAAATTGACTTTGAACAGAAAACAGCATCAGTTGCCAGAGATGGAATGCTGACTTTGCATTTAGATGATATCCACATTCCAGTATGGTGCAGCTTACCTGCTGTATGTCAGTTATAATATACATGGATTTCCAACACAACACCAAGTTTAAATCCTCTCTGTTATAGGTTAAAATACATATATTCAGGTATGAAGCTAGGTACATAGTATTTAAATTAAGTGTGAAGTACATTCCAGTAGTACATTCCAGTAAAATACTGTAACAGGGAATTATGGGGATTTGAAGTGTACAACATGTACTCTAAATGGAAGTGGTGCAGATATCTGCAGAGCAATGAATAAGCGTTGGAAGCCAATTGGGTATTAACCGAAAGTTTTGAGTTTAATTGGGGATGGGCTAAATTGATTATTCGTAACTTTATCAATTTGTCATTTTTGTTACAATTTTCGAAGTGTTGCCTGTTGACAATCTTGTTGCAAAGGGAGTCTTTAATCATACTATCTTTCTTTGGATGGTTAAGTCTTCTCCTATTCAGGGAGTGCAGCATCTCTGAGTGATGCTGAAAGTATTTGGGCAGTCATGCTTAACCCAGCTAGTTGTGTGAGACAGCTTTAATCTGGTCAATGTAGTGTCACAGTGCTAGAAAAATGTGCGCTTGACTGGGCTCCAAACCAGGACATTGGACTACTGTTCCGATGCCCTACCAGGGCATTTCGTTTAGCCATTTTTGGGGCCAAAATTTGACACCATTCCCATCCCCTTAAGTATTTATTTTCCGCCTTTTTCTATTAAAATATATAGAGAAACAAACTTTATATAGTTACGCTCCAATATCGGGGGAAAAACAGACTTTTTGCCATTGGGAATATTGTTTACCTGTACCACTTAAATTACGGAAAAAAAACACACTAATTTGTGTATCTTAGAAATCCCTTAAATGATATGAAAATGACGTAAAATTCCCCTTCCTAAGGGCCCTGGCCCCAAGTTTCCTAAAAGCTAACTAGTACCCTAGTATTAACTAGTACAGAGTAAGCTAATAGGATACATTTCCCCCCTGTATAATGAGATTCTTCATTTCTTCTTTTTGTGAGAGACACACATCTTGTTAAAGTGTTGTTATCCATCTCGCTGCGCTAGGTATTATTTTACTTATAAATTGCTTTGTGCAATGTTTTTTTGTTTTTTTTTAATGTTTTTTGATGTGCAAAGCTTACAATGCAAACACGCCTTGCTAGTTTATATAACTTTTGCTACACAGGTTTACTTAATTTATACTACTGGACACATTTTACCACTGAATAATTGTCCAGCAATTACTGTCAGTATGAAATGAATCAGACACATATTCTTTCTAATAAACATGAAAGAATGCATTTGTTCTACATTAACAATCACTCGCAGATCTATAAGGCATACTATTAGGCATAAAAGAAAAAATGGTTTGTTTCCACTAACACGACCGACCGACCCTATTATTTAGCCACCGACCCTAACTTTTTTTATTGCAAAAAAAAATAAACTAAAATAAATAATACTGAAAAGTTGAACCCATGAACCAAGGTTTCTATAATATGGAGATAAAGACTAAAAAAAATAAAAAAATATTCCTCCAGTGAGATTTGAACTCATGACCTCTGGGGTTTCCAGTGTACATTACCAAATATTGAAAAAGGCCCATAACCATGTATTATCTAGGTATTAATACCTTCCCCAGTACTTTTGATCATATAAAAAGTTGTTTTTTTCCATTAGCAAAAATAAGGTCATTAATAATAAAAAAAAAATATAAAAAAATACTGAAAAGTTGAACCCATGGAGATAAAGAATAAACAAGAGGTGAATGACCTTGAAGCTCTACTGATTGATTTTGATTTCAGGAAGTAGTCGCTACAGACTTGTTTTTTGAAAATCTATTTTTAACCGTTGCGGCCATCTTGAATTTCCGGCCGACCTGAAATTTTGCTAAGATCAATAAGACATTAAGAGCAACATTCCTGTGAAGTTTCATGAAAATCCGTCAGGTAGTTTCAAAGAAGTAGTCGCTACAAGTTTTCATTATATAACTCTATGTAAACAAAGCAGCCATGTTTAAGGTCAAATCAAAACGATTTTCGACAAGGACCAACATCATGTCATACTGATCATTTTAGAAAAAGTCCCATATCAATATCTCTTATTGTTTTGAAGAAGTAGTCGCTACAAACTTATTTATTTTAAATCTATTTTTAGCTGTGGCGGCCATCTTGAATTTCCGGCCGACCTGAAATTTTTCTAGGATCAACTAGACATCAAGAGCAACATTCCTGTGAAGTTTCATGAACATCCGTCAAGTAGTTTCAGAGTAGTAGTCGCTACAAGTTTTTACTATATAACTCTATCAGACCTGTTTACCCCTTGTATGCTTTATCAGTAGTTATCAAAGGGACTGTCAGTAGTTTTTGGATGTCCATCAGTAGTTTTCGCGTTTTGCATAGTTAGCCTCATTAAAATACATGTAGACTTATTAATTAGCTCTTATTCTGCTGATTTGTATATACATGTATCCTTCCTCTCAAGTATAATTAATATTCAAAAGAAGAATACAAAGAAATTGCAGAAAAATTAATGATCCACAGCAAACAGTGCTGACCCTGATCAGTTCAGTTCCTAATATGGGAACTATCTGATCTGGGTCCAGTGGGATTACACTGATAACAGTCTATTAAATCATTTTAGAATTATTTTATTATTAGAATTGTGTGTTTCTGGGTTTCAAGAACCTCATTACTCAAATGTCCAGTAAAACCTCAGTGTGTTCTGAGAATGTAATGAGTTTTAAATTAACTGGTTTCATTGGTCCAATTTTTATCACTGCACCAATCAGAATGCTTCATTTTTATTTTCCTGGTTGCTTCTATCATGACACCACTCTCTGGTATTATGACATCACACCCTGGTATTATGACGTCACATCACCATGGTATTAGGCCAAAAATAAAATTATGTTTGTTTCCCCTTCCCGACCCATGCAAAAAAGGGTTGGGTAGGTAGGTAGGTAAAATATTTTTTTTATTTCATTTCTTTTATTTGAGATCAATATGAATAAAAACAACAACAAACGCAAAACCCTGGGGGTGAGGAAATCCCCCGTGTGTAGTGTGCTAACTGGGCAGGCCGCTACCACGAGGCAATCTGGAATCTCTTCTTTGGTCAGACACTCGTACCCAACCTATACAAAAAATAAAAAAAAAAAAAATAAAAAAATTCGGGTCGCGGCAATTTCGGTGGGTCGGTCGGGAAGGGGAAACAAACATAATTTTATTTTTGGCCTTATGACATCACATCATGCTATTATGACATCACGTCATGCTATTCTGATGAACTCAGTGTGTTCTCAGAACAGAATGAGCCTTTTAATTGCAGTGAGAAACAGATCAAGACTGTTTGTATCACTCATTGAGTAATAAGTTTCTTGAAACCAAGAATCACCAAATTCTAAAAAATAAATAATTCTAAAATGATTTAATAGACTGTTTGATATGTAATTATTATGTGATAAGCAAATACTCAAGTGATATAACTTGAAAATTTAATCCTTTGCTTGATGAATATTCATTTAAAAATTTATGACTTTATGAATATTAACTGAATTTTTTATAATGGCATAAGAAACAAGGGAATTTTTTGCCATAACAGTCAGTGTAGAATCAAATCTGTTGCATTCTGTATTACAAATCAAACAGAGCAAACCCTGATCAAACTGCTCCTACTGTCTGATCTGTATCTACTCTGTTTGCAAATAGTGTATTTATCAAGCACAGGTTTATTCATATATATTAATCAAACAAAAACAAATCAAGAAATTTTTTTACTAATTCTTTCAAATTTACCAAATCATAACTTTTACAAATTCAATCAACTTTACCAAATCATAGCACATGACCAGACATACATGTAGCAATATACTTCCCATTATAGATTGGATGAATACATGTAAAATCACACATGCATACAGAACAGTGAACAAAGTTTACTCCTTTCTTCGACGACTCCAGGCAGTGCCATAACTGTCGATATGATTCTTTATATTTTTGGCTGTTTTTTCTCTTTTTATTGTCCGAAAAACCTTCATCTCCGGCTTTCCGTTTTGCCGACATTATCACATTTTAACGATAATGATAGAGTGTTCCGATTGCCCCGATTAACACGAGGAAATACGCTTGAAAGTATTTATAATATTAATGAGCGCTCAAATAACATAGATGCGTTTATATTGAGCGGCGAGGTGTTTTAATACTGGAATGGTGCAAAAACAGCGGAAAGACCCTAATTTATACCGATCCGTAGCAATTTCGTTCTTAATTCGTAGTGCATAGTTTTTCATGTCAAAACGTAGAAACTACGGCCAAAACGTAGCAGTAAACAGGTCTGCTCTATGTAACCAAAGATGGCCACTGGCAGCCATGTTTAACGTCGAATCAAAATAATTTTCCACAAGGATCTACATCATGTCATGCTGATCATTTTAGAAAAAGTCCCATATCAATATCACTTATAGTTTTCAAGAAGTAGTCGCTACAAACTTATTTTTTAAAAATCTATTTTTAGCTGTGACGGCCATCTTGAATTTCCGGCCGACCTGAAATTTTGATAGGATCAATTAGACATCAAGAGCAACATTCCTGTAAAGTTTCATGACAATCCGCCAAGTAGTTTCAGAGGAGTAGTCGCTACAAGTTTTTACTATATAACTCTATGTAAACAAAGATGGCCGCTGGCAGCCATGTTTAACGTTGAATCAAAACGATTTTTGACTAGGATCAACATCATGTAATGCTGATCATTTTAGAAAAAGTCCCATATCAATATCACTTATAGTTTTCAAGAAGTAGTCGCTACAAACTTATTTTTTAAAAATCTATTTTTAGCTGTGACGGCCATCTTGAATTTCCGGCCGACCTGAAATTTTTCTAGGATCAATCAGACATCAAGAGCAACATTCCTGTGAAGTTTCATGAACATCCGTCAAGTAGTTTCAGAGAAGTAGTCGCTACAAGTTTTTACTATATAACTCTATGTAAACAAAGATGGCCGCTGGCAGCCATGTTTAACGTTGAATCAAAACGATTTTTGACTAGGATCAACATCATGTCATGCTGATCATTTTAGAAAAAGTCCCATATCAATATCACTTATAGTTTTCAAGAAGAAGTCGCTACAAACTTGTATTTTAAAACTCTATTTTTAGCTTTGGCGGCCATCTTGGATTTCACATCAACATGAATTTTTGCTAGGATCAACAAGACTTTATGGGCAACATTTCTGTAAAGTTTCATGAATATCCATCCAGTAGTTTCAGCTGTGAAGTCGCTACAAGTTTTTACTATATAACTCTATGTAAACAAAGATGGCCGCTGGCAGCCATGTTTAACGTTGAATCAAAACGATTTTTGATTAGGATCAACATCATGTCATGCTGATCATTTTAGAAAAAGTCCCATATCAATATCACTTATAGTTTTCAAGAAGAAGTCGCTACAAACTTGTATTTTAAAACTCTATTTTTAGCTTTGGCGGCCATCTTGGATTTCACATCAACAGGAATTTTTGCTAGGATCAACTAGACTTTATGCGCAACATTTCTGTAAAGTTTCATGAATATCCATCCAGTAGTTTCAGCTGTGAAGTCGCTACAAGTTTTTACTATATAACTCTATGTAAACAAAGATGGCCGCTGGCAGCCATGTTTAACGTTGAATCAAAACGATTTTTGACTAGGATCAACATCATGTCATGCTGATCATTTTAGAAAAAGTCCCATATCAATATCACTTATAGTTTTCAAGAAGAAGTCGCTACAAACTTGTATTTTAAAACTCTATTTTTAGCTTTGGCGGCCATTTTGGATTTCACATCAACATGAATTTTTGCTAGGATCAACTAGACTTTATGGGCAACATTTCTGTAAAGTTTCATGAATATCCATCCAGTAGTTTCAGCTGTGAAGTCGCTACAAATAAAAGTTTACGGACAGACGGACGGACAGACGGACGACGGACTCCGCACCACGGCATAAGCTCTGCTGATCTCTGATCAGTAGAGCTAAAAATAATATTCCTCCAGTGAGATTTGAACTCATGACCTCTGGGGTTTCCAGTGTACATTACCAAATATTGAAAAAGGCCCATGACCATGTATTATCTAGGTACAGGGAGTAAGTATACGGGGAGGAGAAACGGATCGTTTTGCCGTTTTATGTTGTCGCGCATGTGTTTCACTACTGCGTGAAAATGACTACTTCTGGTTCTTTCGCGCGTGTGTGAAAAACAGCAAATTCTCATAAATTATTACACTTACAAACTCAACAAAGGTGCGAAATGTAAACATAAGTACTATTTATTCACATTGTGTCCTCTGATACAGAGTGTGTATTTGTTTGCATGTATAAAAGCACATTTTACCAGACGGTTCCGTATAACAAAGATGGCGCCACTCTGCGCCAAATAAAAAATGGTGACAGTGTATAGCTATTGCAAACGAGATACGAGACTACGGGTTATTTAGGCATTAATAATAACAAAAAGTGAATAGTAGGCATATTTATCTTTGTCAAGAAGGTAATTTCATGGTGGTGATTATAAGACAAAGCCTAAAACAAGGTGATGAAAATGTGCCTTTTGAGATATCAGCTGAAATTTTTAATTTGTCAAATCAAAAATGGTCTGGAGCTATTGCAAACGAGATACGAAGTATGGGTTATATTTGGCATTAATAATAACAAAAAGTGAATAGTAGACATATTTATCTTTGTCAAGAAGGTAATTTCAAGGTGGTGATTATAAGACAAAGCCTAAAACAAGGTGATGAAAATGTGCCTTTTGAAATATCAGCTGAAATTTTTAATTTGTCAAATTAAAAATGGTCTGGAGCTATTGCAAACGAGATACGAAGTATGGGTTATATTAGGCATTAATAATAACAAAAAGTGAATAGTAGACATATTTATCTTTGTCAAGAAGGTAATTTCAAGGTGGTGATTATAAGACAAAGCCTAAAACAAGGTGATGAAAATGTGCCTTTTGAAATATCAGCTGAAATTTTTAATTTGTCAAATTAAAAATGGTCTGGAGCTATTGCAAACGAGATACGAAGTATGGGTTATATTAGGCATTAATAATAACAAAAAGTGAATAGTAGACATATTTATCTTTGTCAAGAAGGTAATTTTGTGATGTTGATTATAATAGAAAGCCGTAAAAAAGAGGCTGTAAAAACTGCCTATTTTGAGATGTTGGCTGAAAGTTTGACTTTTCACATGTAACGCGCTTACGATCGATTTACCTGTATCAATAAAATAGTAAATGGCGGCGTTTTAGCGCGACAACATAAATCGATAAACTAGAGCGTTTATGAACCCCGTTTCTCCTCCCCGTATACTTACTCCCTGCTAGGTATTAATACCTTCCCCAGTACTTTTTATCATATAAAAAGTGTTTTTTTCCATTAGCAAAAATAAGGTCATAAATAATAAAAAATAAAAAGTTTTGCCTACCCTATTTTTTTTTTTGCCTTATGAAAGGCCTGGTTGAAAAAAACTCTGTTCATCTGCTAGACATAAGAGTTGTCATGATAAGAAATTTGGTATGTGACATTTCACCTCTCGTACACTTCATAAGCTAAATAGCTAGGCCAAATTGACAGCATAGGCCCGATGTTTAACTTATCATAGTGGATTACAGTCAAAACATACCCTAGCCAAAACGTACCCTTAATTTTTGAGTCAAAACGTACCTATGAAGAAGTCAAAACGTATCTATGGAGAAGTCAAAACGTACCAATAAAAAAGTGAAAACGTACATATGAAAATGGTGTGTAATTCATTAGTTTGTTAATTTTATTATTTAAATACACTTCAGGTGAGTTATATTTAGGTTAAAAATGTGTGTTTTCCGAAATAGCGCTAATTATTAAAAGTTGATTGTATTGATAATTGTATTGATATTAATTAACAGAGTATTGCATAGTGTTCTATCGATAAAGGATGTAAAACTAAGGTTTGGTCTGGCTACTTTTTTTTTTTTGCAATATATCTGAACTGATTATATATTTATTTATATTTTTCTTTGTTGAAACAAACCAGGTATAAATATATAATTATTTGCAATTGAAAGAAACTTAAATCATTGATAAGTTCGGAAATGCGTACCGTAACCCATCATTTAATCATGTGGTAATGCATTTGATGCAATTGCTACACCAAACTCAATACATCTGATCGCAAATAGCATTGGTAAAACAACAAAAACCTCTGTGTACTCATATCTACAAGAACATTATGCGAGCAATTTTAAATAAAAAATCAATATAAGTAACATAATTGTCGAATCATAATAAAAAAAACATGCAAGCAATGTATTTATTCATTAAAACATCAATATGTAACGTTAATTTATATATGTACGTTTTGGCTTCTGTAAGGTATGTTTTGACTTTTGTTTGGGTACGTTTTGACTTTTGTTTGGGTACGTTTTGACTTATGTTTGGGTACGTTTTGACTAAGTACGTTTTGGTTAGGGTACGTTTTGGTTTGGGTATGTTTTGACCGGATCCCATCATAGTGGGGGTGGGGGACTTTTTTTACGTTAGAATACATCAGATGCGTTTTGACTATTTTTAAGATAAAGATAAGAACACTGTCACGACCGAAACTGCGGACATGAAGAACGCGGTTGACACAATGTCATACAGATGAATAATTTGGTGTTTCGAGAATTGTCCAAGAAAGCAAAACGTCATGAACGTGCAGGTCATGAAGGTGGTTTTCTTGAACACCGCAGCATTTGTTTCAATAAATGGGCATTTAAAATAAATAATAAAGCATTTAAAGTATACAGAACATTAAATATTTGCTACATTTTGCATACCTACAAGACACACTATTACTTATAGCATGTGTCATCAAAAGTAATTTGTTGAAAGTAACGATGTAAACAAACAAATTTCTACATTTTTACAAGCTTTGAACTACGCATGCGCAAGTTCGAACATATTCTTCAAAATGTGATATGCATTTTTTTAAACTTTGATTTTATGAAAACATATACGAAAATATATTGATTTACATGAATGAACTTATAATTGTATATTTACTGGAATAATAACATGTTTAATGTAGCAAAAAGAACACAGCATTTATTACGTATCTGCGGCTCGAAACATGATTGCTCTTCAGCAGTAGAGTTAGAAATAAGTGTCCATGAAAATAAGTTAAACGTTTTGTAAATTATAACTTTCAAGTTCTCGTTGAATTTTTCATCTTCAGACAGTTTCCCAGTGTTACTTTAGTTTATATTCAATACAACACAGATTATCATAAACGTAGGTTGTATATTTATATCCTCATAATCTTGTGAAAAACCTTTACAGGGGTCGAATTTCATAAATTTAGCCACTAGCTAAAAATATCCAGTGACTAAAAAATCTACTAGCTAAAATCGGTTCTCACTAGCATTTTTATTCCAAGTAATATCGGGATGTAAATTCTGTTGAATAACACATTAATTAACACTACGTAATATCAAATTTACGTACTGATGATTGGCTGTCGTTTGCGTGGACACGGCAAAGTCAGTGACTCGCATTCGCAACATATCTCTGTGCAGATGTTATTGTTAATAACCTTACCCAGCGTAATATTGATTTCTCTCTCCCATCGTGATACTGTTTTTAGTGACGCTGTGACGGCTATTGTTTCTCTTGGTGCCGTCGTTGTAACTGTAATACTATTTTCTCCGCGTTCGCTTGACTCCATCTCGTCATTTTGTCTTTTGAAAAACGAAGTGATTTTGCGAGCAGACGATTCTGCCATTGATTGTGTAAAGTCCCGAGTTATCTTACCGGAAGTTGATATTGATTCATTACGTATAGACGCTTGCACTAATCTTGTTTACTGGATAAGCGTCAATCTGATACAGACTGCATTTACTTATTTTCGTTTGACAATGAAGTTACGCAAATAATCATGTGGAATTGGAGAGAGGTTTGACTACATATGTCGTCGGACCATTTGTTGGTTCTGTCAGTCTTCGTGGGTGATATTCAATCAAGTGTGTGCTATTTATTTCTACTCGCAGAAAAAAGCAAGTGCTCGAAATTTTCAGTAGCAATCTGAAAAATCAACTCGCATTTTGCGAGTCCGTAAAAGTGAAATTCGACCCCAGGCCCTGCTTTACAAGAATAACTTGGTGAAGGTTTTTGAGTAGCAATGCAAACATGGCAAAGGCATTTTTCAAATTAGAAAATATTGGGAATCTGGTTAGTATTTTCTAAATAGTATAATCAAAATTGTCCATTGACGGGAAAAAAGTCAGTTTAAGAACCATCCCACATACAAAAAAAAAAATGTTTGTGTCCAACAATTGCCAAATGAGTAAGTCTTTTTTCCAGTTGTTCTGAAAAAAGCAACCGAGCTGATAAATATTGTTTTTCCTTTACAATAAAGTCATACAGATGTTTATTTACCAAGTAATGTGTCAAATGAATGTTTCTTTTCCTTTTAAAATTATTTGTTACTATTTCCACAATTTGGTGTTAAACTTAAACGTGTCGTTTTTGCTATGTAAACAAATGAGTACTCGCGTTAGATGGCCTACATGACTTATCGTGACAAGGTCAAGGTCAAATTTGAACAATTCTGAAAACTGAGTAAATTTGCATAAAAGAGCCAAACGTTCTCTCTTGGTGAATGATAATATGTGTGAGTATTTAAAGTGTTATTTCATTAAAGAATTCATGAGAATTATTAGTCGTAACAAGTTTCTAGTTCGAAATAAAACACAAGCTTGTTTGTAGTACGCAGGGCTGCCGTTAACGGGCGTACGGCCGTAAATTACGGCCAAAAATCGTAGTTGTACGGCGAAATTAACATCAAAGGCGTACTGTGTACTTCCAAAAACTTCAAAGTACGCCGCGATTCTTTACAACGGACGTCCCATAATCTGTAAATTACCGAATATAGCCGCGCCCGTCTAATCTAATTTCATTTGAGACTACAGACTAACAAGTTGTTAAGCAATTAAAACTCAGTGGAGCCTGTAATTGACAGGTAAGACAGGTTTTTGTCCAGTTTTTATCAAGGGTCACACGCATGGCTGGTGAGAGGAGAGAGAGTTAATTAGATAATTGGCCAAGCCGCGCATTTCACAAAATGCGCATTTCACAAAATGAAAGTAGCAGTATAATCTCGATGCCAAATTGCTTAATTTATATTCATTAACCACAAAGTTGAAACTCCTTACACAAACAGATTATACTTTTTAGGCTATTTCTTTTATATCTTTGTGTCATTTTTCTATGTATTTATCAAAGTTACAAATAGAAACGAAATACTGATAGACAAACAATATTTAATAATCTCTAACCTAGGGGAAAGAACTCTTCGCGAATGGAGACTACAGTGTTTTTTTTATGTGTTTTGTGAATGCAGCCTGTGCCTGTGCCATTGTGAAAAATAGCGGCATTTTTCTAGAAATTGTGAAATATTATAACAAAAGAAAAAGAAACTTTTTTCACTTTTAATTTCACAGTTTAATATCCCTTGGTTTTAAGTTTTGTTTTTTGGTAAATACAGACTAGTTTTAACATCAGCGTATATTAAGACTAGTATCCTTACTGGTCTGTATTTACTCTAAAAAAAAAATATATATATATATTTTTTTTTTTTTTTTTCAGATTGTGAATTTTTTGGATATAATTGTGAAAAAAGTATACTTTTTGGCATTGTGAATGGGGCCGAAAACCGACCCCAAATTAGGCATAAAAAAAACACTGGACTAAACACGGAAGTGAAATTATCACTGGCAAGAACAATCGATTGCTTTGATAACATTAAAGAATCTGTTACATTTATTCCTACACTTGACAGTTACATATCTTTCATTAATGTATGCCAATTTAAAAGCTTTCCTGGACTGATAAATTGAAAACTGTTTGCAAAATGTAATTCACTGTATAAAACTTGTGGGTGGGGTATGGCACACAAAGGCAAATTAAGTATTTTTAGTTTGAAACTGTTTATATAATGATGTCATCAAATATTTTTTTTATAAACATATAGATGATTATAAATATCCTTTTTAACAATTTAGATGTGTTGTTTCCCTCACCACCACGCGGAATCACTGACTCAAAGACTGAGTATGAATGCCATGGCATGATGCCCAAACACTGGAACTTCCTAAATTTTCCCCATGAACTTCCAAATTTGATACACAGGAAGTTCGAACTTCCTAAATTTGAACCTAAGTGGAAGCCCTGAGTACCGCGCATGCGCATTACCGCCACATGACAAGAGTTATCGTTTCTGAATGTTAGCATGTGTTGAAAAATGCTCAGATACACCATGAGTACGTCATGTTTATGAGATTAAATATAAAACAAATTGAAGATTAATTTTATTGAAGTACTTGATCTGTACATAAACTGGAGCATAATCATCTGATTTAATACTGAACTTCCGAAAACCGCACTTCGCTTCCATTTGTTTTTCATCTACCAATAAATAATGAAGGCCATGAGGTCAATTACGTAATTTATGAGGTGTTTCCTTTTTATATTCAACATAAAAAGTTCCACTTTTTAGTGTCTTAGCACTTAAAAGGTGCGTAATTTGACATACCCAACTCCAGGTTGGGATATTCCTATATTGTCCAGTCAGATTTAAGTAAACAGTTTGATTAGTCATTCTTAACGCTTAGTTATTCCAGAGACGTAATCAACTAGAGATTTGCAACATATGCTTTCAGATAGCAAATACTTTAAATTTCACATATGCACTTTCATTGATAGTTCTATAGAAATTGTCATTTCTTAAGGGTTATGTCCCCTATTGTGGAATTCCATTCGAAGTGCATTAACTAAAGAAATAAAAATAACTCAAATAATCCTAAATATTTTTACCTGAAACTTGCAGTTTAATATGTTTATACTTTTATCTAGACATAATAAATATTCTTATTCATCTTTCTTCTCAGGTTTGTTGTGAAGCAAGTATCTATGACAAACCCAATGGAGCGGAACGATAGTTCAGCTGCGATGGCATCTCTGGCTGCATACGCTGAATCAGACTCCGACGATGATGAAGAAAAGGTTATTGCTCAACCCTTAACCCCCTACATATATATAATGGACCGATCTTTCTTTGAATTAAGACCATTCCATTTATATGACAAAGGGGTGTTTTGGGGAAATGACTGATCAGCTGCCGGACTTTGTAAACCCTGATCAGCCTGCGAGTAAGCTGATCTGGGTTTACAATGGACGCAAAGGCTATTATAGTTGTGCATAGTAGTTAAACGATACATTACATCCATGATTGGGTAGATGTTCTTGTGTTTCTTTTTATGCATATCAAGCGTTGAACGCGTAACTGTTTTAATTATATGTAAATGCAAAACAAGATACAATAGTCTCCATATACTGCACATATTTTATTATATACTTTCCATTGAAATAGTGGATTTCGTGATTTATAAAATAAAACCTTATATTTTCATTGTTTATATTTCACATTTGAAATACCGAAAATGACGCAATGCCCCAGTTGACGTTGTTGACGTTATGGACGTCATTGTTTTCGGCGCATTATAGTTTTTGCATGTAAGTTTCAAAGTTGTGAGAAAATAAATCCTATATTCACTGAAAACCAACAAATATCCTCTATTTATTGCTTTTTCTGTCCTTCATCGTGTTCATTGCTTGGATTTCATTTTAGTCAACAGTTGACTTCCTTTGTGATTTAGTTTTTATGCTTGATTTAGTAAAGTGTTAGCGATTACATATGTAAAATACAATCAAAATTCTCTCAATATGTGTATCTAAATGAAACTTACGACAATGAATTAATATCGGATACAATTTGATTAAATACAGTTTTGTATCTATGTACATCAACATACATCATTATGTTTTCAGCTGACCAAGACTGCCATAGATACAATATCTGACGAGGAAGATGGCACCCCCACCCCGACCCCGAAACCTTCGTCACAGCATTCATCTCGTCCACCCTCCAGACTCACACAGGAGGATGAGACCTCCAGGTCTGATTTTGAAGGGGCAGACCAAATACCAACAAAAAAGAAGAGACGTAAGCGTTTAGTATTTAGGTTTAGTCATATTTGTCAAGCTATAGGATGGAGGATGGCTTACTGCACATAAACAGTTAGGCCAAAAAAAAATTAGGTGTGTTTCCTATTGCATGCTCTGAAAAAATAGGGTCGGTAGGTAGGCATTTTCTTTTCTTTTTTGGAGGAAGATATTGTGAGATTCTACATGTATTTATCTCATAAACCCCATACAAGTTGATGATACAGCTGAAAGTTTGTCTGTGATCTCAGTTTATCTCAATATATTGTGATATAAATCATTGTTCAGAACAAATAAAAAAAAAATATATATATATATTTTTTTTTTTTTTTCATAACAAGTTTTAGGGTCGGCCCCTTAAAAATAGGATCGGTCGGGCCATCGGAAACACAAATCTTATTTTTATGGCCTTAGCAAATATTTAACTCCTACTTAAAGTCCTTATCTCGCCATCAACAGGCAAAGTGTACAACAGATGTACACCTTTTCTAAACCTACTGACAATGATGTATATACATAACTTACAATTTTGAGAATCCAGACTATAGACAAAAGATAAACGGCTTCAACCAGCCAGTCCAAACCCCAAAACTGGAGCATCGAATTAAGAGTTACCAACTCATATTTCATTTTACGCATATTCAGTCACGGGTATTTTAAGAACCGGTGAAAAATACTTTACTTTTAATCTGCACATAAACATTATTATATGACCTGAACAACACCTGAATAGAGTTTTAATAAATGTTTTTTTTTGAGTAATTTTGTCGTTATTTGGCGGGTTAGTTTCTTTTATTGGAAGGCTTTTAAATTTAGTGTAGAATGTTAAAAAGTTGTTCATGAGTCTATGTGGTTTTTAAAGAACGTAACCCTGTAAAATACAAGGCTAAAATAGGAAAACTTTGTTTACCTAAGTTTTGTAGAACTGCAAGATCTGTAGACGTGACACTACAAAACTGTTTATCAAAAATCAAAACTATTCATTTGTTCAGGTCATATAATAATGTATATGTGAGGATTAAAAGTATAGGTTTATTAACAGGTTCTTAAAATACCCGTTTGAATATGCGTATTAATGAATTACGAGTTGGTAACTCTTAATTCGACTCTGCAGTTTTGAGGTTTGGCCCGGCTGGTTAAAGCCGTTTATATTGTGTCTATAGATGTTGGATTCTCAAATCATGTTATATATATACCTTGTCGTAGTGATGTTTCGATTAATCAATTGTAACTGATCATCAATTACTTAGGCATTCGAATATGATGATTATGAAAATCTATAAGCTATAATCGGTAAAATGAAAATATGCGCTTAAATTAATGTTAAAGGGACACTGTCCGTAAGTAAGCCGATATTAAGCATAACCAAATAACTGGCTGACTTTTATTCAGTGAAATGTATACATGAAACCATGAGGATAGACCCTAAGAAGTATGTAGGAATACATTCGTGAGTTTGAAAAAAAAGAGTTTTAATTATTATATGTAAATAAAGTGGGACCCACAATATTTACCTTTTCTGCGATCACGTGACTTCCATTAGCGCATTAGGTTTTGACCACATAATGTATTGCGAAGTATGTATAGCCCGCTTAGCTCAGTTGGGAGCGTGGTCGACCACTTTACGCTCACGCACACTATTATTACGGCGAGTGTAATTTTAGTTTGGGCTGCGAGGTCAAACGCACAAAGCGGATTTACTTTTTTTGTACCGCGATTGAATTCCGTTAAACAATCTTGCTTTTAATTAGTAAATATTAAATAATGCTTAGTGTGTAATGTTTGCGAACATAATTATTGTGTGTTTTATAAGCTAAAAGTTACGGACAGTGTCCCTTTAAGATAAATATTAAAATAAACATGATTATACAGGAGAATACAATTGTGAAGATGAGCAAATACTCACATTTGTATATATACAATAAAAATTAGTTTGCTGATTAAAACAAAACAACAACATTGGCATAATAAACAGGACAGGAAAAGTAATTACCAAACAAGAAGTCCTGAAACGGATTGACTAACCAATTATTACTGATGATTAATCGGTTACTTCCAACCGATTGTAACCAATGATCAATTGTAAATTTGAACCGATTGCCCATCACTACCTCGTCGTCAGTAGCTCTGACTTAGGTTAAGTACTTGTGTAGTAAGAAATTATGATTACTACTTTTCAAAAAATGCTGATTCTGGTTTATTTATGAAACTTCATAGACCTATTTGCAGGTCATGTCTTTTTAGAAAGTAATGCAAGTTAATGTCCTGCAAAATGGTCGCTGATCTGAAACCATAAATCGTCAATATTTGTCCCATTCAAAGAACATTTGGCTTTATCACCCAAGATGTGTTTTCAAATGTTTTTTTAGTAGAGGACAGTCCCCAATGAGAATTTCTATTACGGAAAGGATCTCTACCAGCAAGTTAAGGTCCTGCAAAATGATCGCTGATCTGAAACCATAAATCGTCAATATTTGTCCCATTCAAAGAACATTTGGCTTTATCACCCAAGATGTGTTTTCAAATGTTTTTTTAGTAGAGGACAGTCCCCAAGGAGAATTTCTATTACGGAAAGGATCTCTACCAGCAAGTTAAGGTCCTGCAAAATGATCGCTGATCTGAAACCATAAATCGTCAATATTTGTCCCATTCAAAGAACATTTGCTTTTATCACCCAAGATGTGTTTTTAAAACGTTTTGTTAGTAGAGGACAGTCCCCAAGGAGAATTTATATTATGGAAAGGATCTCTATACACATTTTGCTTTCATTCCAATCCATTTACCTATTGTATGTAACATCTGTATAATGCGTTATCTTTGAAATAAAACATGTTTAAGCCAAGGCAGTGCTCAAAGAAAATTATTTTAAGAGACAGGCCCAGGGCTTGTTGCTTCTGAAAATGGACAGGCCCTGATTTGAAATGGACAGGCCCTGATTTAAAATGGAAAGGTCCAATATTTTTTTCTTATTGGAAATGTGTCTTTATTCACTTTTATAGCCACATTAATTTTGTTACGTATGTATTAATCAAGCTCAGAACCTCCTCTGACTATATTTTTCTTTTTGCTACCACTTTATGCTCCCTGGTCAGCGGTCTTATTTACCATTTCGTTTAAAATTGTTAGAATAGAATATTACATAGTAATTTATAACTCATGCAAAGGAGAGTACTAGCACTTTTGCCAAACGATAATAATCAGAGCCGACTTGGTGAAACTGGAGCTAAACTTGGAGCCAAATTTTTAATCAGGTTTTATGAGACTATCAGAGCCTCCTCTGGCTATATTTTTTCTTTTTGTCACCACTTTTTCCAAGTAAAGAATTAGGAGCCTAGACTAGAATTCATTTAAAAGTAGGATTCCAGGAACTCCTTACATCTTAAATAATGAATAGAAATATACTTTATATCTGTATTTATACATATACAGGACAGTTTTTCTTATTTGATTATGTAAAAAAAAATAAAATATATATATATATATATATCCGAAATTATGTACCATTCAAACTACTATGACACCGCACTTTTACGGCCCGAACATTTCACAAACATTCAATCGAAATACCATCAATAACGATTTTTTTTCATGCATTAGTGTGTTTTTAATGACAAAAACTGTATTTCTTATCACAAAGGAAAGAAAACACAACCCTAATAGCAGAATAATGAGTTTTATGTCAACAATTGTCAACCTCAAAGTTGTGACAAACTGCCGACACGAAGCCAGGCAAAATATTCAAACTTCTTATTGTTTCAATGTGTGTATAACACATTTAAATTACTTTATTGCAAGTGTTTTCACAGTTCACAATACACATGGGAGTATTTTGTCTTGAGGAACTTGAGCTTGAGATCCAGTAAAACTGATTTTTTTGGGGATTTTTTTTTTTTTTAAGACAGGCCCGACGGGCTCCTCGTCTGCAAAATGAGACAAGCCCGGAATGGATTTCGAGGAGCCCCGGGCGTCGGGCTATCCTATTTCTTGAGCACTGCAAGGAGAATTTCTCTTTGTATTGAAATATGATTGGCAGTTAGACCTGTTTTTTTTATATTTAGAAACCACAAGACTGGTATCATATATTGGTGATGATATGGAGGAAGATGAATCAGAATCCGAGGATGAACCCAGTCTAGAATCTACAGTGCAGGATGAAGGCAGGACATATGTAGAGGTGAGTATTGTTGCAGATATGTATAACCCAGTCCAGAATCAACAGTACTGGATGAAGGCAGGACATATGTAGAGGTGAGTATTGTGGCAGATATGTATAACCCAGTCCAGAATCAACAGTACTGGATGAAGGCAGGACATATGTAGAGGTGAGTATTGTAGCAGATATGTATAACCCAGTCTAGAATCAACAGTACTGGATGAAGGCAGGACATATGTAGAGGTGAGTATTGTAGCAGATATGCATAACCCAGTCCCGATTCTACAGTACTTGATGAAGGCAGGACATATGTAGAGGTGAGTATTGTAGATATAAATCAGATATGTATAACCAATTCCAGAATCTACAGTACTGGATGAAGGCAGGACATATGAAGAGGTGAGTATTGTAGCAGATATGTATAACCCAGTCCAGAATCAACTGTACTGGATGAAGGCAGGACATATGTAGAGGTGAGTATTGTAGTAGATATGTATAACCCTAACCCAGCCATCCAGGAGATCACCAGTACTGCATGAAGGAAGGACATATGTAAGAGGTGAGTATTGTATGCAGATATGTATGACCCAGTCCAGAATCAACAGTATTGGATGAAGGCAGGACATATGTAGAGGTGAGTATTGTAGCAGATTTGTATAACCCAGTCAGAATCAAACAGTACTGGATGAAGGCTAGGACATATGTAGAGGTGAGTATTGTAGCAGATATGCATAACCCAGTCCCAGAATCAACAGTACTGGATGAAGGCAGGACATATGTAGAGGTGAGTATTGTAGCAGATATGTATAACCCAGTCCAGAATCAACAGTACTGGATGAAGGCAGGACATATGTAGAGGTGAGTATTGTAGCAGATATGCATAACCAGTCCAGAATCACAGACAGTACTTGATGAAGGCAGGACATATGTAGAGGTGAGTATTGTAGCAGATATGTATAACCCAGTCCAGAATCAACAGTACTTGATGAAGGCAGGACATATGTAGAGGTGAGTATTGTAGATATAAATCAGATATGTATAACCCATTCCAGAATCTACAGTACTGGATGAAGGCAGGACATACGTAGAGGTGAGTATTTTAGCAGATATGTATAACCCAGTCCAGAACCTACAGTACTGGATGAAGGCAGGACATATGTAGAGGTGAGTATTGTAGCAGATATGTATACCCAGTCCAGAATCTACAGTACTGGATGAAGGCAGGACATATGTAGAGGTGAGGTATTGTAGCAGATATGTATGACCCAGTCCAGAATCTACAGTACTGGATGAAGGCATGACATACGTAGAGGTGAGTATTGTAGCAGATATGTATAACCCAGTCCAGAATCTACAGTACTGGATGATGGCAGGACATATGTAGAGGTGAGTATTGTAGCAGATATGTATATTCCAGACCAGAATCTACAGTACTGGATGAAGGCAGGACATATGTAGAGGTGAGTATTGTAGCAGATATGTATACCCAGTCTAGAATCTACAGTACTGGATGAAGGCAACACATATGTAGAGCTGAGTATTGTAGCAGGTATGTATACCCCGTCCAGAATCTACGGTACCGTATGAAGGCAG